>JAOQMS010026286.1:0-15253 GCA_027563885.1 Erythroxylum longipes | reverse complement strand
TAAAACCAAACTCTTTTGTTTTATTAATAATAAATATTTTCATTACAAAACTGTAACTAAAGAAGATAAAGTTACATATAAATACACTTGCTTTCCAAGGCACTATATTTACATAACTCCAACAAGAGGATTATTAGATCCAAGAAGATCAGATTCCAATATTCTATGACAACACAAGTGCTATCAATCTCTCAAAGAATACAATACAACACTCAAGGGCAAAGCATATTGAAGTTAGACACCATTTTATACGAGACTTTGTACAAGGAGGGATCATCAAGCTATAATTTGTTGAGATGAATCAACAATGAGCAACTATCTTCACCAAACCCTTAAGTGAAGACAAATTCAAGGAAATCAGACAAAACATGAATATGGTGATGTTAAATGACTATTCGTCTAAAACTCCATGATCCAAACGATTCATCCTGAAGAAGCTAAAAAGTCGCAAGTTTTCAGACTAAACAATAATGGTAACTTTTACTCGGTAGTTTCAATCTCATAATTACCAGTGGATCAGTTGCAAATGTTACAAATGGTATCTTTTCAAGAGTGTATATAAAAAGAGCAATCATTTCAAAATCTGCAACACTCTAGAATTTTTGAGAAAAACTTTGAAACTGACTTGTTCAGAGTGCTCTCAACAAAGACGATCTAATGCTCTATTCTAAACATTAAACTCTTCTCATGTCATCTCATATCTTTTTCTTAATATTCTCTATATACTAATCTCACTTCTTAAAGAGAAATGCATTTCTTTGTTTAGTGTTTATCTTTTACAAATTAGAAAATGCCAAAATCTCTTGTCTATAGAAGACTCGTCGATTTCACTTCTTTAAAGAATGCTCAGATGAATATTGAACCTGAGATTGAAGCAGTTGGATGGAAGAATTTATTCAACATCCAAGAGCGGGTGTATCTGAATGAAATATATGAGTTCTGGAAGAATGTAAAGGTAGTAGACAATACCTTGGTATCAATGGTAGATGGGTTGTTGGTAATAATCACACAAGATTCCATAATGGAGGCTATTAGGTGTCCAAATAAAGGAGCAGAATTGTTTAACAATACAGATTGGATCGCTCAAAGTCATATAGACAAAGCCAACATCAATCAACAACTATATGGATTTAGTAATCCAGGAGTCAAGAAGTCTTCAACCCTCATTTTGATGGCTAGGTTTCTTCACTCACTTCTTCTCCATTGTATCCTACCGAGAGCAGGATCAAAGAACGTGGTGACAATGAATGATGAACACTGTCTATTTCATCTCCTTACTCACCAACTTGTTAGTCTTTCGTTTTTGATTCTCAAGCACATGATAAAGGCTAAGGAGGAATATCATCTGAAGAGTGGTTGTTTACCTTATGGTATGCTGTTAACAAGATTTTTCAAAGCATCTAGAATCCTACTTGATAGAGGAAACAGAGTAAAGTTGAATGTTAGAGTGTTATCAATGCCTCTAATATTCATAAAATGGGGATCAAGACTGGAGCCGAAGCAGATGAAGATTTCACACAGAAGGCACAGTCTAAGGGGGAGCTTTCAGTAAGACGAAGCAAAGGAAATGTTCTGTCTGAAAAACAAGCAACACCTCGATCGTCAGAAATAATATTAGCAAGGATAAAGATTGAACAATCATCTGATAAGCCGATACAAGCCAAGATGATTCTAAAAAAGAAGGAAAGCAAAATTCAACAACTAACTCACCAAGTGTCTTTAAAGAGGAAGGCTGAGACACTCTAATTAGAAAGGCTCAAGAAGTCAAGAAGGTCACTAAGATCAATGACCTTACAACAATAAGAACAGAAGAAGCAAAGAGTTCTGATTCTTGGTGCAGACTCTGAGAGTGAAAAGGAGCAAAAGACATAACAACAACCAGTCAAACCAACCATCTCTATCCCTCACATTCAACAAGAACAACTGTCTGGAGAGACAGAGATAAAAAGGAAGTTAGTGTTTGAGAAGAAGAAGCCTCAACAACAACTACCTTTCAAACCAGTAGAAGAATAAAAGAAGACGAAGCCTTTTCATAAGAACAAGGTTTCATCGACTGATGTTCCACGAAAGACACAGACTATTGAAAAGAAGATGAAGACACTGTCTGAACACCAATTAGTAACTTCGACCCTCATCAACCAATAAAGAAAGAAGATTTCAAGATGAAGGTCATAGAAGAATCAACACCTAATCGTAACAGAGGTTTAATTATCATCAAAGAACCTACTACACGAAAAGTTAAGGTTCAATTTGATCCTATAATAGTAAATGATCAGTCGATACATCTTCTAAGTCATGAAGAATGAAGATTATATAATATTCTTTGAGACAAAAAAGCAGAACCATATCTGTTGAAGATTACGAAAAATCCTTATACAATCTATCTAGTGATAAGCAGAACGACAATCAAGATTGTACCAGATGTATAACCTAGAATCCCAACATCGATAGGCAACAAAGAAAAAGGGCAGAAGATGAAGTTTCTTGAAGGATAAGAAGTTGATATCACAGAAGAAGAAATTCAAGCGGCAGTAAAGAATATAGACGATGTATGTCACGCAGCTCAACCTTTAAGCGTCTATATATCACATCATATATGAAGGGCATCAGGAAGTAATTTTGGAGCATCTACTAAAGATGAAAGCTTCAAGGAAGTTAGCTCAATATCAGAGGGAAGGTATGAAAGTATCATAATTAAAGGTATCGTTTTCAGCTTAGAAACCTTTGTGCATTTGCTTATTCATTTCAAACCCTTAGGTTTCATTCCTTCAGTTAAAACTATTTTACACCTTCTAGGACAACCGATTTACAAATTATCCAGACCTGATGATTTTGATATCCCTGTTGAAAAACCACCTTTCAAAATATCCTCCATTAAAATCATAGAATTAGACGATTCACCTAGAAAACCATCTGTTTTTGAGTATGTTCATCCACTTACTGAAACGCTATAAGATCCTGTCGTTAATTCTGAGCTCTTGAAGAATTTCATCGAATGGACTAAAGCTAGTCACAAGAAGACATAAGTTCAGGAAATCTTAGCTAAAAGCATTGAGAAAATCAATACTAAGGTTGATATACTGGGTGATGCAGTGGGTGATCTTCATGAGGAATTAGCACTTCTACATGTTTCTGTAGAAGAAGACCTCAAAACGTTCTGTACTGATATTCAACAAATGTTTTCTGAAATTTTGCAGCGTATAAAATAAACTATCTTTTTGATTAATAACAAATAGGGGGAGATAGGGAGATATAGATAGATAGATAAATAGAACAGTAGAAAGGAGTTTTGAATATCATCTTTGTATATTACATCTTCATTATTTATCTAAATATTTTTTATCTTATAATATTATGATTATTTGTTATCATCAAAAAGGGGGAGATTGTTAAGTCAAGAAGACTTTACTTCTTCTATTGATTTTGATGAAAGTCAAATAATAACAATAATAGAAGTGTGTGAACTGTTTTGATGAATTTGTTAACTACGTAGATAAATATAAGTGGCACAAATCATCAAATCAAGATGATACTTGAGTGAAAGCTGAATAAGATGGATCATACGAAGTGATCAAGTCTAAGACATCAGAAGAAGCATAAAGCATACAAATCTAAGCAAGACGATGTAATTGAAGAATGTGCTAAGAACGTCAGTTAGTTGGAGTTGGTTACAAGACTCAACTAATAACAAACTTTATAAGACTTGACAAGCAGATTTCTCAAAAAGATCGCTAGAGACTTAGGCTATAAATATTAGTCGTAGTCGTATACATCAAAATTAATTTTGGATGTACAAAAATACTTAAATAAATTTTGTGCTAAGTGCTTATGCTGTAAAAAATATTCTGAGAGAAAAGAAAGAAAGAAAGAGAGCAAATACATCTGTAACGTGAGTGTGAAAACTCAAACAATATCTTTTCGAGAGAAAGGAAGGCTAGAGCCTGAAGAGGCTAAGGAAGCAGATAAAGAATACTTTGTGAAAGAGACCTGAAGAGGCTCTGAAAGTGTAGAAATAATACTTGTAACATTGAAGGAGATAGTGAAATCTTAGACAAACTCTGAGGACTGGATGTAGCCCAAGGTTAAGGGTGAACCAGTATAAATCGCAGTGTCATATTCTCTAACTCTTACCTTTTTAATTTTCTTGTTGTTAGAAGAATATATATTAACCCATTCACTCGTTCACCTTTTCCTTTAAAAGGATGTCTATTCATCTTGCCTAACAAGCAAGATTCACATGTTTCATGTGATTCATAATCAAATGACCCTAAACTACCACTCCTGGGTAGCTTAGTCATGCATTTCTTACTTATATGGCCACGTCGACAATGCCACAAGTAAGATGATTTTAAGTTATCTCGTTTTCATCTTTTATTGTCATCGATATTTAAAATTGGATTTCACATATCTAATATGTAATACCATTGCACAATGTTGTAGTACCATACAACATTTCATTAAACTTAATTGAACAACTATTGCTTGAAAAAGTTAAATGAAATCTCGCTTTATTAAGACATGAAACAGATACAATGTTCTTTGTCACAATGAGTACATAGTAGCAATTATCCAAAATTAGCTTTAGACTACTAGGAAGATACAAAACATTTGTTCCTACAGCTAATGCAATAACTTTTGCTCCATTTCACACACGTAGGTCCATCTTTCCCTTCTTGACCGGTTTACTATCCTTGAGACCTTGCATATCAACACATATGTGTGAGCTATATTTGGTATCTAATACCCAAATATTATGATCAGAAATAGTGTTAACCTCAATGACAAATAACATAACTGAAGTAGTCGATGGGGCATCTAATGCCTTCTTCTACTTCAACGACTCCAGATAAGCTTTACAATTTCTCTTCCAATGTCCTTCCTGTTTGCATTGGAAGCATATCCCCTTTGATGTTGTCTCCTTCGCTTTCTTCTTGGCTACACCTTCTACTGGCTTTTTAGACTTCTTCTTCTTCTTTTAGTTCTTCTTGCAAGAACTAGAAGTAGAGTCCACCAACATTATAGCCTTATTGTCTTTCTTGGTAGTTTGCTTAGCTGTTTTGAGCAGATTAATCGGCTCAAGTATCATTGTGGATATTTGGTTCATTTGATAACCAATCAGAATTAAGTTTATACTTAATTCATGATCCAAGATGAAACCCAAACTACCTAACCTCTTAATATATCCATACATCTTCAGTGCATACTACACTGGAGATGATCCCTCAGCTATCTTAGTTAAGCAGTTCCCTTAGATGGTAGACTATGGTATGAGCATCCATAACGTTATTCTGCTTTTGCTGTTCTGGTGAAATAGAGGTTAACATTATATAGCTAGCTAGCTTACTATCATCTAGTAGCTCCTTGTAAGCTTTCTGATCCTCATCAGGGGCATCAACAATGGGGGAGAAGTGGTTTTATTTTATACATATCCTAGTTTTTCAAATTTGAGAACAATTCTTAAATTCTGTATCCAATCCAAGAAGTTAGCTCCTGTGAGTTTGTTGGAGTCTAATAAAGCATAGGTTCACACTAGATGAAGACATCGTGGTGATTCAATAACCTAGAAAAATAAAAGAAAGTGTTAGAATGTATACTAATGCATATTGATAAGCACTTTGATCACATGAATTATAGGTCCCACTATTCTTATCCAAATCATAGCCCTCATTACGAATTTGAGAAAAATTAAAGTTTTCTTAACGGGTTGATATCCAATATCACCAAGAATGACCTTGAGTTTTCCCAAGAAGTCACTTTAGGTCAATCGGTAGGTATCATTCATAGCAATTGCATTCAATTATGCAAATATCAACTTGTACCATCAACTGTTGACTTAGCACACTCATTAGGTTATCAACTCGTGATTTGTATACATGTAACACCCCACTACCATAGAGTATATACATGAACATCCAGAGGACATTCAAGAACAAACCCTATGACAATGGCATGTTAGAGCAATCATATTCACTTATTAAGGCATCATAAAATTTTCAAACATTGAAAAGGGCCAACTTTTCCCATTTCATTTACTAACGTAATTGACACTGTAGAAGTACATTTCATTAAAAAAATATTTACATCATCAAAAGTTTTTGGAGATTTTACTACTCATTTTACAAAAGATTTACATGAAATGAGAAACTACATAAACATTATCTGACCAGACCTTTGAGTCATTTCTTAATTCAAAAATTTTCTTCTAGAATGTATTAAGAACTAGGTCTCCTCTCTCGTACCTAAAAAGCCACACTACAATTTTGATGAGTTTTGCAAACTCAGTGAATGAATCATCATTGAGGTGCTCACTCATTCAGAACATCAAACATTTCAAATATAAAACAAATGCACAATATTCCTTATCTCAACAATTCATCATGAATTGCATACATCTCATATAAACTTTTCAAAATAATTCATCCATCTATTCCAATCAATCATATTGTCTAATGTATACAAATATGGCATATCACAATGTCATCACAATTTAAAAATGTTTTCACAATCATATATTTGCAATTGCATATGCACACGAGACTCCACTTTCATTTTTATTTTGTTGTGACCGACTGCCTATTACGGTCCCGTATCCTTTGCAGATATCGGTCTCATTTCACTTTTTGTCCTGTACCCATTGTGGATACTGGGCTTATTAATCATTAAGCTTGTGGCTCTTTATGCATAAATATGAGCTTTAAGCTCTTTCAAACTAGACACTCCAGTCACAATGCCTTTAACTGATCATGCATATCAATGTGATGCATCAAATCACAAAATATGCCATCAATAATATTTATTCATGATGCACAGTCAAATTCACATGTTCATCAAACCTTAGTTTGACATTCAACATTATTATTGAGTATAGAGATATCATTCAGATTCATATGCAATCAGAACACTCCCAATACATTCCTAAATTTCAAACTCCTCGGACGATTAAAGTCCAAAATTATCACAATCAGATCATTAACAATTAAATAACTGAAAATTAAATAGAAACAAGTCAATCCTAGTGAAAACATATAGGTTGACTCACAGTATACTCAAAATTATGCTATTTCCTTGACAGACCAGTGATCGAGATGTTACGCTATGAAAAGGTTTTAATATTTTTAACATCGATATTTCTACAAGTGCACGGATTGTTCGCGTAGTACCTAAGGTATCGTTCCCTCGTGGAGGGCTAATCTAATCCTAAAATCTAAGGCTTGACTTAATTTTGCAATAAATCAAAATAAATAATAATGTAGAATTTAACTAATCAAACAATCAATATCAAGAATTGAACTCATAAAATATAAACAAAATAGCTATTTTGCACAACCAAATGCAGAATCACCCTAGAAACTACCAATTGATAGAATTGGGGTTTTAATATGAATTTAATAAAAATCTAATTAATTATGCAATTATCTAATTACTGGGTCCAGACGGTCTTAATTAGGGTGGATTACTCTCTCTCGAGTTATAATCTTTAACCCTAATTTATAAAACTTAATTTAAATTATGTAATTGTAATATCTCGTTTTCTAATTTATCCAAAACCTAAATTAGTTTTGAATTTGTCTAATAACCTACCAGAAACCTATGCTCGATCTCTCGTTACATGATTTTACGGGTTTGATTTAATTCTTATCTATCAAACTAGCGAACTCTCATTAGCCTAATTCAATGATTTTCACTCGGTATGTGTATGAGTCATATGTGTATGAGTCACACTTATGAGCTTTTATTAAAAGTTTGAGCTGATAGAAATAGTGAGAAGAATGATGATCTGTCAGAATGTGAGAAATTAAAAATTTGTGGATATCTAGAAATGAGAAATAGTATATGGTTGGATATGACAAATAGAGATTCAGCGCATTCGTATTGGTGATGTATTATAGAATATGACATCAAAATTGTACTGTGGTGGTATATCCTCGAATGTGAATGTATTGTCATGGATTGTTTGGGGAAAATAGAGATATTAGTATAAATGAGAAGATTAAAGTGTACAAGTAGAATGTAACGAAAACATAAATTTGTTATGATCTTAAGAAGATGTTGGAACTGAAATGGTTGTTTGATTAATGTAACCAAAGTTATGATCCACCATAATGATTATGCATCAATAATTCTAGATTGACTAAGGATAAACATATGGGAGATGAAATAAATGGCAATAGGAAGATGAAATAGAAATGAGATAAAGAAAAAGACGATGAATAATATGAGAAGAGTAAATGCACCCAATAGGGTAGTTGAATCATTATGACATGATGTAACACTAGAAGAGGTAAATTCTGGAGAATTGGGGTAAAGTTGATGTTAGCATATGTTGATGTGAGGAAAGATCGTGGCAAGGATAAAGAGAGAAATATTATCTAGGATCAATTGAGATCAAAGTATTATTAGTGAAAGATAATAGGTGTTATGACAGAAATAAATCTCTGGATAGAATGGGAGGACCTTGATGGTACACACCTAATCATACTACGTCAGTAATCATGTCTAGTACTTCATTGAGTTTTGATAACTAGAACTTTATGACCGTGTAAGAAATGATAGAAATTGATCTTTTTGGGTTACTAAGAATGGCTCGCAATGATGGAAAAAATTGATTGATAAAGATTGTATGAACATTATAGATGGTAGAAGCAAGAAACCTTCTTTCAAAGAAGAATTTCACTAAATTAGGTTAAGCTGATCAGATGGGTTATATTAAGAATGATCAATGAAGGAACAAATTAGAAATGAATATGTAATGATTTAAAAGTGAGTATTGGAGTCCTAGTCCTAACGAAGACACAATCATAAAAAGTAGAATATACTACTGAGAGTGTATGCATTATGTTTGATGTAAACTATCCAACTATGTGATTGGATTCAAGAATTTGAGGTGACATTATTGCTAATGTGAGGAGAACTTAGGTCTACATTATATTCTCTACAAATATGTATAGGAGATACAAATTAGATAGGATGACTATGTTTCCAACACAGGAAGTTAAGGTTGTAAATAAATTAAAATGAGTGGAGAAACTAGTATGAATGAACAGACATTAGAATAAGTCAATGTGAAATCAGAGGAAATTGAATGAATGGATAAAATCATTCAAGAAAAGAAGTCAATTTGGAGACTGATAATAACATGGGATGACACTACCTCATTGAGGAGTTGGCCACTTAAGGAATTACGAGAATTAATCATAGGCAGGTTGAGTTTTGGCTACATTTGTTTGAGTTAACCATGCCCCCGACAGTGTCACGGCATTGAAGAATAAAGGGTCCCAATTATTTAATAAAAGTATTTATAAAATTGAGGAGAATATTTTGAATACTTAAGGTAAATCTCACATATCATGAAGGTAGAAACAATTATTTGCCAAGTCAATAAGAGTGAATCTTAGCTTGATCAAATAAAATGTTGGGTCATATAGTATCTGAACATGGCATATTGGGAAACCCAAAGAAAATTGCAGTAATGATGAAGTGAGAAACTCCAAGGCATTTCTATAAGAGATCTGGAGTTCTCTGGAATTAGTTATATATTGGATACCACTAGAGATTGTCAAGGACTTTTTATTGATCTAAGCCCTTTGACAAAAATGTATGAGGAAAAATGTGTAAATTATATGTGTGATTAATGGAAAGAGAATTTTGAGGAATTATAAGACCGATGTTAATTATATCGTGTGGATTTGGAGATTTTAAACTCACAGTAGGGATTCGAATACAATTTGATGCAACATAATAAAGTGATTTCTTATTCATCGAGACAAGTTTTATGAGTTGATTATTTAATACAAGATTTTGAATTTGCTGCAATAGTGATTGCTTGAGATCTTGAGGATATAATATGTATAGTGAAACATTAAATGTACATATCATTAAAGTTTGAGGCCCTTATTGAGTTTGAAAGAATTTAATATAAGACAGAGACAATGGATAGAATTACTGAAAGATTATAATGTTACAAATTAATATTATCTGGTAAAGATAGTGTTGTATTTGATGCTTGAGCATAAAATTCAAAAAATGGAATAGCACAAATCCAAATATTGAGGTTACCGAACCTAGTGAAATAAAGAGCATAGAATATTGAGTTAAATTTTGGGTCAAAATGAAGTGTTATTAGCTATATGGAATTTAAGATCAGTTTTCATAAAAGGATTAGAAAATCCCAAAGTGAGGATTCAGGAATTATGAATCTTACTAAGAAATTGGAAATGAATCCAAATTTTGTGTTTGAATAAAAAAAATGATATGGTGTGATTGTAGTAAAAAGTATGTGTATCCGATGTAGATAAATTGAGAAAAGAGATTTTTGGAGAAAGTACAAATGGTAACCTATGCTATACATCCTAGTAGGAATATGCTAAATAGTATTTCACAGTTGAGAATGTAGAATCAAGTGACTGAATGATAGAAAGTTGGAATTTCCAACAGTCTTAAATGTTGGGAATATGCTTAGAACTAATATTTTGGAGTTCCTAGGAACATGAGATCAATATACAGTTCTGATAGAATTCAACGATGAAAAGCATTATCACAGTGGTATTGGTAGGATATTGTGTAAGGTGTTATACGACAGATAGAGTCGTCCGCCTTTATATTTGGATGAATAAGGCCTAAAAATGGTTGAAGGCCATAATTGATTCAAGAGTGATAAATGAGTTAAGTGGATCATCATCGAAGTTATAGAATATAGTGAGATAAATATAAGAGTTAAGTGCATTAACACTAAAGAGATATGAAATATCAGGTGAAAGATGAAATAATTCTTGGAGTATTGACATGAAAAGTTGTGCTAATGTGAGGAAAAGGGAGAACTAAGCCTAACATAATTGGTCCTTGTGAAGTTATTGAGAATAGGACCATTGACTTAGGAGTTAGTATTACCTATAAATGATGTATCAGATTCATACTGTGTTACATAGATATGCTTAGGAAATATCATTATGAGCTAATATATGTGTTATCGATACTTGAAGTGAAACTACGAGTAATCAGAGATAATTCAGGAAATGGTTATGATAGTGGGATATCAAACTAAGTACTAAAAGACTGAGTGATTCCATTGACTATAGTCAGGTGGAAGAAAATATTCGAGTGATGTAGTTAAATGGGATACGAAGGAGTATAAGAGGAAACATACCCCTACCTTTCCGATCAATCAGATAAGAATTTCGAGGACGAAATTTATTAAGGGGGGAGAAATGTAAAATCCCGTTTCCATACTAAAGGTTAGAACTATAGATTTCCGTAATTGAGAAATAGCAATGAGATATTAGAAAAATGCATTTCATGCTCACGCATAGTGTTAGCATATACGCACGTGAATTTGAATTTTTACACACATTAAAATGATTGTGTATGCATTCATTGACATTCCGGGTATAATTGATCTTTAAATGTGATTATAATTGGAATTGTGAATTAATTATATTGAAAACTGATTTGGAGAGTGTACTTTGTGACTTAAAACTTTTGGTGAATTTTAGGAAAATTTCTGAAAAATATTCGGTATTACTAGCCAAGGAAAAACGTCAAGTGGTGAGGAAATTGATGAATGGAAATAGAAATAAGAATAAATGTTAATGAAGGATTTTTATATAGATGAATGTGGGAATTTTTAAGAGATGGTAGTGAAAATTTTGGAGACATTTGGAGAAAAATTGAAGATGACTAGACTAGTTTTATTGGTAAAACTACTCAAAGCCTTGGGAGATAGATAAGTGACATATGTCACTTATTAAATTAAGTTTCAGTATATTTTTATGTTGAGAAGACAAGTCTCGTCACTTTTAAAAGTTGAAAGACTAAGTTACTGTTGTTCATAACTTAGTTCTTATCTTCTTCGTAGCTTTCTTCTTCAAACTTTCTCTTCTTTGATTTTTGATTCACCGAACCTTCACCAAAGTTTCACCTTACTTTCATCTACCTTTCTACTCCTACTTGTCATCTATTTCTTTTGCCTCAAGAAAAACCTAACTTAAACCTCCTTAGAGATGACGTACATGGTTGCATGAAGAATTAGGGTTTCTTGAGATTGTGGAAGAATTTGAAGTATTATCAAGTAAGTACATGTAAATCCTTATGAGATGTTGGTGTATGAGTTAGATTTGTTGATTTAGTTGTTACTGTAAAAATGGACATTTTCATGTTTACTGTGGACGTAGGATGAGTTTGATGATATTTGTTTGAGTTTTTTTAAAGATTAAAATGTCATAGGATAGTGTTAAAATGATATTTGAGAGTGACAGATCGATGAAAATATGAATAAAAAGAGTACAAAAATTTTTGGAGATATGAAAGATGTATGCTCTGTTTTTGTTACTATTGATATATATGTATATTGGTCTTCACTGTTGTTCATGCAAATTTCTGGGTGGTAATACAGAGGAGAAAAAAATAAATTTAGAGGTAAGTATAGGTATATGGTGATGTTTGGAAATGAGAAATAATGGTTTAAATGTTAGAGTAAAAAGTGAAGAGTATGTAGAAAAATGAAAGTGAAGGAAGTGCAGAAAAATGGAGATATGCGTAAGTGTGACCTTCTGTTTTGATGGTGGTTTTTTTAATCTAGGATTTTGGCTTTGATTGTGGATGAATTGATTTAAATGAAGTCAAAAATGGGGTTGAGTTAAGTTAGAGATTTGGTTTGAGTAGAGGAGAAGAAGAAGAAGAAATTGCAGTATCGGAAGAAAAAAAGAAAAGCAAGATAGCTTCAAACATCTTTTAGTATTTTGGCTATGTCTCCTTCTCCCGACCTCCAAATGACATGGGACTTAAACCATTGGACTCGAAACATATGGATATACCCCTTCACCAAAAATATTAGCCATCTGATATCATTGTCGATATATTGAGTGATAAAATTGGGACTGAAATGATGAGGAAACATCTGGAAATTGGTTCTGGAGTTGGGTGTGCATGGCAGTGCGTTAAGGTTGCACGGCCATGACTTGTTGATGGTGTGCACAGGCATGCGTGTTGGTTGCATTCCCATGACATGTTTATAATTGAATGCACGGCTGTGCACTATTGTTGCACGGACATGACTTATTTTTGTTAAAGTTAAAAGACCCCGAGAGCTGTACGCGGGTGATGTTTTTATTGAATATGTGTTATTTTTTGATGATATCTTGAGCTGTAGATGTCCAAATGAGGTGATTATTAATTCAGATTAAACTAGAGACAAACTTATAAAACTTTTGTGAAGAAGTATAAATTTAAATCTGCCTCTAAGAATTTAAAATTCTGATGTGAAATTTAGTCTTGATTGAGGTTGTAGTACTACCCGAGATAGAAATTATGTCTTGATGTTTTCATAAAAACTGAATGGATATAGGCTGAATAAGACAAAGGCAGCATCACAAAAGTTGTATTTCATTCTCTTATCTTTATATTTGTATTAATTTTGAAATTTTTAGATATCTGATTTGAAAGTTACGAGTTGTACAATTTGAGGGTATGATCATGACCTAACCAAAAGTTCAATTATACATAGTCTGTGGTATTGTGAGCATAACTCATAGCATACGAAACCAAATTGAATGATCTTGGTGTCATTAGAAACTTAAGAGATATAAGAACAATTTTATAGAAGAAAGTATCCTAGAATTTCATCATTTTCATTATTAGACTGATCATGGAAAGTTGACATTAAAGTGTATCTTAAGAAAAATCTGAATTGAAGAAATGAGTCATGAATTGTGATTTTTATGGTTTTATTGAGGTATTAACCATAAGTATAAATGATACTTATGTGAGCTTGAAAATATGAATGATTATGTGATGATAATAATGGCAATATACCTGGGATTGTCATTGAGCATGCATTATACACAATACATATACATATGTATGTGATTGGGTGTTTATATGATTGTGCAATTAATAATGTGTGTAAATGTGTATTATATGATGTTGATACACAAGATAGAATGTCCGCATTCAGATGCTTCCGGATCATGGAAGCTAATGCTAATTTGGAGTGTACTATGAGTAATTTAGACGGTTTCACTCAATTAATTGTTTGTTTTAAATTATGTTTGAATTATCGAATGAATGTGATTTGATTGTGTTGATTCCAGACAATGAAGGTCTGATGATTCTGATGAATGAATGCGATATTTGAAGTGCTCCTTGTATGTGAATATGACGAAATAAATGTGTTTTCTCAGCTTAAATGGTGAATGCCAAACCAAGGTCCGATGAAATGTGAAAGTGAATGTGTAAAGTGAAATAAAGTGACTGATTGAGCATAAATGACTAATGCATTTCATTACATGAATGCATGAACCAGAGAGGCAGTTGTGACCAGAGTAGCTACCGAAAAAGAGCTTAAAGCTCAGAAAGTGTATAAGAGCCAAAGGCTCACTATGTAAAATGAGTCTTGTATTCCCAACGGATAAGGGACATTATAAATGAGCCCAGTATCCATAACGAATAAGGGACAATTTAGGCACTCGGTCACAACAATGTAATAATTGGAAAAGAGTCACATGTGCATTCCTTATAAATTGTATTAAGTATGTTTGATTGAGTGAAATGCAATTGTCTTACTCTTAAATGAAAATGTGATATGTGATATTATATGAAAAATGAAATTATGTAAATTATCTGTTATGTGAAATGATATGTTGCATGAATTGAGTGAACCATCGATGATGGTTACCTCATCTGAGTTCGCAAAACTTACCCAAAATTTACAATATTTTTTAGGCTCAGAAGAGTTACCCCGTTAGGATAATAGGAGTACAGACTATACATTTGAGTAAGAGATAGTGGTCGGGATCAGTTCGCATCTGCATTTGTACTTTCTTATTTTTGTATCAATTTGTATATTCCACGATTTTTTGTACAATGTGTATTTGAACATTCTATTTATACTGATTTTCCAAATGGGAAATGTTTGTAAATGATTTGTAAATGATTTTGTGATGTAATAACTTTTGAAATTGGAAACATTTTGTAAATGAAATTGATTAATGTGTTTTAATAATTGTGATTTTGAGTTTTATGAAATAAAATTTAGGCCCAAATTTGGTTATTGATTTCCGCATACGTTAATGTGAAAAAAATACCGAGTTTCAAATGTTTGATTAATCTAGCATGCGACCTTTGCGGGGTACGCACTCAGACATCACTCAGGATGTTGGGTACGTGTCTTACGAGAATGGGGTGCTGTTGGACCCCGATTCTTTTCTTACTAACGAGATTGGGCTAAATTCTTTTTGAGGTTTATTTTTGATTAATTTGT
>JAOQMS010026066.1:0-41105 GCA_027563885.1 Erythroxylum longipes | reverse complement strand
AGAAAATTGCTCATAAGATATTGCGATACTTTCCATTAAGACCAAGATTACAAAGGTTGTTTATGTCAAGCAAGACTGCTTCATACATGAGATGGCATCACGAAGAACGTCCTAATGATGGAAAGCTGAGGCATCCTGCTGATGCAAAAACATGGAAGGCTTTTGATGAGATGCATCTTTCATTTGCTATGGAGCCTCGAAATGTTCGATTTGGTTTAGCCACTGAGGGGTTTAACCCTTTCGGGAATATGAGTATCTCCTATAGCACATGTCCTGATGTACTTTTTCCATGTAACATGTCTCCTTAGAAGTGTATGAAGCAACCTTACTCAATGTTATCCTTATTTATTTCTAGCCGAAAATCACCTCGAATGAAAATTGATGTGTATCTTCAACCACTAATAGCATAGTTAAAAGAGTTATGGGAAGTAGGGGTGGGGACATATGATGCTTCAAAAAAACAAAAATTTCAAATGCATGCAGAAGTTTTATGGACTATCAATGACTTTCCTGCTTATGCGTACATGTTAGGGTGGAGCACAAAAGGATTCTTAGCATGTCCTTCTTGCCATAAGGATACTTGTTTTCTAACTCAAAAAATGTTCATAAGTTATGTTATTTGGGCATCGTCATTTTTTGCCAACAGGTAATTTTTTATTTTTTATTTTAGATATGATCATCATCATAAGTTAATTTTTATTTATTTATTTATTTATTTTGCAAATAGGTCATGCATGGAGAAAACAAAAAAGTTCATTTGATGGTCATACGGAGCATAGGTCAGCTTCTAAGCCATTATCTGGTAATGATGTAATACTTCATTTTAATTCTATTCAACATTCAACTTTTGGTACTTATAGAAGAAAAAGGAAGGCAAATGATATGTTAGTTCCAAATAATTGGCGAAAGAAGAGTATATTTTTTTTGAGTTACCTTATTGGAAAACTTTACTATTATGCTATAATTTGGATGTAATGCATATTGAAAAAAATATAGCTGAGAACATAAATTGGGACACTATTGAATATTGAAGGAAAAACAAAGGACAACTTGAAAGCTCGATTTGATTTGATGGAGATGGGTATACGACCAGAACTCCACCCTGAAAAAGATGGTGATAGGTGGATAATACCTTATGCTCAGTATACATTTACTTCAAACGAAAAGATTGCTTTTTGTGAATATTGGAGAAATGTTAAAGTTCTTGATGGATTCTCTTCAAATATCTCTCGTTGTGTGAATATAAAGGATCATAAGCTTAATTCTCTCAAATCACATGATCATCATGTTCTCTTGGAGCGACATCTTCCTCTTGCAACACGTGGGATTTTGAATAATGAAGTATACAATGCTTTAACAAGGCTAAGTATCTTTTTCCAAGAATTATGTTCAAAAGTCTTAATACCAGAAGATTTGGATCGTCTTGAGCAAGAAATTCCTGTCATTCTTTGCAAGCTTGAAAGAATATTTCCACCTACATTTTTTTTTGATATTATGGTCCATCTATCTGTTCATCTTCCAAGAGAAGCTAAACTTGCTGGACTAGTTCACAACCGATGGATGTACCCTGTAGAAAGGTAAGAAATTTTTAATTATGATCAATTTAAATATTGTTTAAGCAGACATTTGTTTTTTAATTAAATGTAAATTTAATATATTTTAATTAAAAGATAGCTTTGTAATTAATTTACCTTGTATTATTTACATGATTTCAAATTACTTGTGTGTAATAAAAGTTGTCCTGAAGGGTCAATTGCTGATGGATATATTGCACAAGAGTGCTTAACATTTTGTTCAAGATATTTGAATAATGTGGATACAAAGTTCAACTAGGTTGAAAGAAATTATGAAAAATTTTCTTCTATCTTGGAAGGCATATCTGTATTTGCTAAGACTGGACAGTACTTCAAAAATCGATATGGCGAAGAAGAAAGAGGAAAATCTTACTGTCTGATTAGTGAGGAATTGACACAGGCACAAGTTTATATATTAGAGAATTGTGATGAAATTGAAGATTATATCAAATAAGTAATTATTCGTGAATTTTATTCCTATTATACAAAAAAATTTTCTTTTATATTTGTGGATCTTATTATATTTATATATAGAGAACATATGTCAAAGTTGGAAAAAGAAAGGGTGAAGGATGTGGCAAGAAAACATAAATTAGAGTTTCTAGAATGGTTTGAAAAACGAGTAAGTTATGATCTACAATTTTGTTATTTTACTTAATAAATATTATTTTTCATTATATATATATTATTTGTGTTGTCATATTTATCACAATTACTTATCAATATAATTATATTTTTTTATTTCAGATTACTAAGTTGCATAAAAAAGGACATGTAAATTCTCAACTATTGCAAATTAGTGCGTGGTCCTCTCAAAGATGCAAGCGCGTGGTCCTCTCAAAGATGCAATCACTCATAAAGGATACATCATCAATGGATATAGATTTCATATAAAAGCATGTGAAGAGACTAGCATCTATCAAAATAGTGGAGTAATTGTGAAGACAAATGGAAATTCAGAATATCTAGAGTATTACGGAGTTCTAAAAGACATTATTGAATTGCGATATCTTGGAGGAAATCAAGTTGTTCTTTTCAAATGTGATTAGTTGGATATTCATCACTTGGATCGTGGTTAGAGAAAAGATAAATATGGTATCATTAGTGTTAATACGAAGCGCTTCTTGAATACCAATGAGCCATTTGTTTTAGCAAATCAAGTTGAACAATGTTACTATTTGCCAGATGGGCTTAATCGACATTGGAGTATTGTGCAGAAAACCAAACCTCGAAACTTTTATGACCTTCCGATTATGAAAGAATCTAATGACCAATTACAAGATGAGGCATATCAAGAAGATGAATCCAGTTTTCGTAAGAGATCAACTTTGCATGATATTAATGTTGATGATTTTGACGAATTAACTAGAGAAGATGTCCCTAGAGATGTTATTGAAGATAATATTATGCCAATACCCAACACGATTGAAGTTGAACTACTTGATTCTGATGAAGATAGTGATGATCATGACAGCAGTGAAGATATTGGTGATGATTTAGAAAATTTGGGGGAAGATGATGATGATGATGAGCCTAATAATATTAGTACTATGAATGATAGTGATGATGATTAATTTTACTATTCTAAAACAATTATTTACCATGTCTACCTATATTCATACTTTTATAATCAAGTCCTATAGTAAGATTTTTTTAACTTTTTCCTTTAATGTTAGATAAATCAGCTTAAAAAAACAAATTAGAGATTCTATGTAAATGTTTTAAATATAATTAATTTTTTTATAAAAAATTAAGAATAAAAATAATATAATCTAAAACGTTTTTGTAATCAATTCTGCATAAGTATTCTTCTGTTTAAAAATTATGTTATTATCCTTTTAGTAACAACTTGTTACTATATTAATCAACTTTAATACTTTTGTAATATTTTGGTCATTACTTATGACTTTTAGCAATAAGTTGTAATAAAATATAAATTATATGACTTTTTTTTGACGGATTGTCATAATAGATGTAACTTTTACCTATTTTACTATAGAGTATCACTAAAACTAGCATAGATTATAGTGATAGATGGTTACTAGAAATACTAGCACAACCTTTTTTTGTAATATGGTGTCACAATAAAATATCATCACAAGTCGTTTAGTAATAGAGTGTCAACAAATTGTAACTAAAAATAACTATATCGCTTTTTTATGATGGGTCGTCACAATAGCTAACATTATAACTTATTTTGTTCCAGATTGTCACAAAAGGTAATTTAGAATATAGTGATAGATAGTCACTAAAAAATGCCAATGTGGCGTTTTTTGCAACGTGCTGTCATAATAAATGTCACACAAAGACTTCTAGTAACAGTGTGTCACCAAACATGTATTATTTTGGTGCCAAAATTGTCCCCGTATAATGGCGCCAAGTTATCCATTCTTGTTGCAACATTAACTAGTGACAGAATGTAGCTACATATCCGTTATAGTGATAGTTCATTACAACATCTCAATAAGT
This sequence comes from Erythroxylum longipes, assembly GCA_027563885.1. Lineage (NCBI taxonomy): Eukaryota > Viridiplantae > Streptophyta > Magnoliopsida > Malpighiales > Erythroxylaceae > Erythroxylum > Erythroxylum longipes. The sequence continues at coordinate 37,062 of JAOQMS010026066.1, read as the reverse complement.
CATGTGGTCGAAATACCAATTTATTCTTCTCGCAATAAGCTGTCGCAAAAGCTTAATATTTAGTAACGATGCATTACAAACAAATGCTAATAGCAACGCACATCAGTATTGCTACGATTTTCGTTGCAATAGCCATGTTGTTTTGTAGTGATCATATGTAATTTTCATGTTTGTCAATGGTTTGTATATTCAGATGATAGCTAAACTAAGACTCAAGACTTGTCTTTGACTCACATCTATAACCAAGGCTCTGCTATATACTTCAACGAACAACAAGATCTCAAGATAATAACTGGATGTCAGACCTTTTTGACCAATTCTGGAACGAAGGTCGACGACTCTTCCTTAGTAGCGCAGACTCAAGTTGGTGGCATTGACTTGGGGGTCCTCTAGCTGTGACAAAGTAGGCAATGGTTCAGTCAAGGCTAAGCAAGATGGATGTTCAAAAAAGGCTATTGAGTGTGTAGAGTCTGATTGTTCCAAAACCCTTTAAACAACAAACTTCGATGTACAGAGGTGTTATAGGTTCACAATCATTGTTCCAATTTCTCGTTTTACAATTGGGATTGTCATGAATGACTGATATGTTATGTAAAAAGTTGAGTATTTATCTTTGATAAACATTATTTTGGACTTGGATTATGCTTTTCTCAATTATATACTCATGGATACACTCTTTTAAACCTCCCTGACCAATGGCCATATTGATGCAGGCACAGGTGGACAGGTAGATATAAAGCACATCTATAGGATAACAATTGTAAGAGGGAGGGTCAGTCCAGAAAAGGGCATCAAGGTCCTCATCTCTCTCTCCATTTTCTCTTCGGTTTCTTATAAAGGGTTTGTAGTTAGTGCATAAAAAATCATAGGATTGAAAAGAAACTTGCATGCATAACTTGCAAAGTTGTGAGTACCTTAAAGAACAGTATCAGTATGATACAAGAGTAGAGTACCAAACAATGTGATACAAGAGCATCACGATACAATGAACAGTAAGATACAAGATTAGAGTACCCTCATAATGATATAGTTTCGATATACTTTTATCTACAACATCTAAGTTGTTTAATGATGTTGGTATCTGATTTTTTTTTTTGCCTTTTGAATGGAGTTTGGGACTTTGGATGTCTGGCTATTTCCCTAATATACGACCGTAATATATCTGGGTGAGACCTAACATCTCTATTTAGTTAAATTTTTTATATTTTGTTTTTTAGGAACGTAAAATTTGTGCATTTCTTTGGATAAAAATAGAAGAGACATGAAACTTATCGTTCCCTCACTCAAAATTTTGGGTTGTGTTAGGTCGATATGGTATGGAACATAAAACAACTATAGCTTATGACTTATGACTTAACAGCTCTTAAATATTGGGGTCTCGCATCAATAACTAACTTCTCTATAATATAATAATATTGTTGGGTGCTTTGGCTTTTACTTGATTGTTCACTTACCAAGTGAGGCCATTATCTTAATCAAAATGCTGATTATAAGGAATTGGAGGAGGTGAAGCACGTATCTCATCAAGAATTTATTTTCATCCTTAAGGAGGTATAAAATGACATAAGACTAATATCTGTTCAAAATTCTCCTTCAATTACACTGCATAATAATCTTTGTAAAAATTGATTGATAGGGAGAGTACCGAGTTTTCAAGCAGAGCTTCCATGTACAGTGGTGTCATGAGATTTATCTTTGACAATTCATTTATTTATGACTTGCTAGTTACTGTAAGTTGATGCTAATGACGCTTGACATGCTTCTGTAGGCATCATCAATAGTGTCGTTGGCAAGCAAGAATAGATCATATTGTTGGAAATAAAGATCTATACCTTGGCACCTTTGCTAATGCTTTGTTTGACATATTTGTTTTACGTATAACAACAAATTATAAGCATTCACGAATGCATCTTCACGACATTTTGGACTTCATTGTTATTTTGACGTCTGCTATAAATGGTGGTGACAGTTATGTAGGAAGAAGCAGCAGAAGCATATGACGTAGCCACAATAAAGTACAGGGGAATAAATGCACTGACCAATTTCGAGATGAACCAATACGATGTGGAAGTTTAAATACTTTTAATATAATATCCTTGTCTTTTAGGTTGAATTTATTAGGGTTTTTTAAGGTTGTGAATAGAAAAAATAGGAGGTTCATGTTAGGGCAAACGGTGGAGAGAGTGGTGGACAGAACGAGAGATATGGGAGGGGGATATAGGCATAGGGTTATTGAGGGTGAGGGATGGGGATCACTTTAATATTAAAATATTATAAACAATGCCATGTTATTGCTCACCTGGGAGAAAACTGATGGCTTCATTGCAGTTAGTTTCTTTGTTAAATTTAGGGTGGGTTGACTTTTAATATTTGTCAAATGATAGGGTTTAATTTGTACTTTCTGTAATATTATCGTTAAATTTGTCAGTGAATGTAAACCTTAAGGTTAAATATGCCCCTTTTGTCTTCGATTTTAAGATATAGAAGTAGTATGTGGTGTTTACTTTAGAGATAACTGACATCAATATAGCCATGATTAGGGAAAAGCTATATGTTCCCATATCCGTTAGTATAGAGGCTGATAAGGAAGCTCATGCAACTTTGGAGCAGTTAAATATGATATGTTATTTGACTATAAAGAGGTCCATTATAAGGATTTCCGTAACAATATGTATTAGAGGTATAAAGTATCATCTAATTATAAGATTGGTACTATTTTGAAAGAATTATTTTATGATATACATAGTGGTATGAGGAGAGACAAAATAAACTATTAGTATGGTCCACTTATAGAGTAAGCTAAAAGGATTAAGTATTGTTATTCTTAACGTCTATATTATATAGTAAGCTTTGAATGCTTCAGAGCTTGATATTTTTATTATCACTTATAATTCATAGGATGAAGTTTAGATCAATTCCTTGATCAGCCATTATTTTTCAGAAAAGAAAAAGAAAAATTTGAAAACTCCAATTACACCCTTGATTGCAACTAAAAGAAAAGCAAAGCTAAGCCTAAAAAATTCAAAAGTAAGGCATGTAAAATCCTCTACCTAGAGAACTTAATGAGACTATCACTATAAGGGACCCCATAAATTTCACGATGAATGTGCATTATTTTTCAAAAAATAAGGGAAATAAAATTAGGATTATTTAAAATACAAAACCTAGAAATAGAAACATAAACTATTATATAACTTATTGGCTTATATTATTTATAAATCTAATATTGCTATGGTTACAACAGGATTATGGTGGGTAGATAGTGAGACTTATATTGACACCATAATATAGGGATTTATATCAAGGAAACAACCAACTAAAGATTAGTTTAAATTGATAGATGGAAATAATGAAAAAGATGACGTTGTCTCTATTAGAGTTGTTTATTTGAATTTGCATACTGGTTTCAAAATGTTTTTACATGAAAATTTTTCTATACCATCTTTTAAAGGAAATTTGAACTCTATATTAGTTTTAGACAAAGAATTCTATAGTGTTTTAGTAAAGAATTCCAATGTACGTTTATCTTTTGATACAAAACATATTGATACAACTTTGTTGTCATAATATTTATATAGAATGTATTTGACTCATGATGAGATTTATGGTTCCATAATTAGAGTAAGATTAACCTGCAATAAAGAACCTATACTTTAACCATAGGCATAATACCTTTTTCTTGATACTAGAACAGACAATTGAAGCATCTAAGATTGCACATATATATTATTGAACATGTTACCAGTAAACAACCTTTGTTAAAGGACAAATCATAAGAGACAAACTTGGGAGATTGATATAGGATAACATTCTTTTAACTATGGATTAAGATGATCTAGAGAAATGTATTTATTGTTATAGGGCAAGTTTAACAAATAAGGGAAAAGAAGTCAACCTGTAGTTTTAATATATTAGAATTACTTATACTGATATATTTGGCCCTTATTATTTTGCTATATTCATTTCTAGATTTTTCTAACTTCCATTGATGATTGTGGTTATATGTTCTTGATTAAGGAAAAGTCTGAAATTCTTGATAAATTTAAGATTTTTAAAACTAAGGTTGAGAACAAATTAAGAAATTCAATCAAGATTGTTAAATCTGAAAGTGGAGGTGAATATTATGGTAGACATAGAGTTTTAGGATAAGAATATGGTTCCTTTATTAAATACCTAGAATTAATAACAATTCAATTTACTATGCCACGTAATCTTAAACATAATGGTATGGCCAAAAGGTTGAATTAATACCTAAAGACTATAATGAGGAGCATGTTAAGTACGATTAACCTTCCATATTTCCCTTAGGGTGAAGCCATCACAACTAATTTATATATTCTTTATAGAGTCCTAAGTAAATTAATACAAAAGATACCTTTTCAACTCTGGAAAGTGTGGAAACTAAGTCTTACTTATTTTCATATATAGGGATGCCCTGTTAAGGAAAATTTGGATAATCTTTATAAAGATAAGTTGCATTCTCATTCTAACTATTCTAAAGGTTATAAAGAGGAAGGATACATTGTTATGAAGTCATAAATAACTAAGTTTTTAGAGCATGATATTTTCGATGAAGTTGGTCCTTTAGATGAAATAAAGTCAATACAACTATTATTTCATATCCATTACCTATTAAGTTAGGTCAATAGATCTTGGACCTAGTGCCATTTTAGTATAGGAACAGGAACTAATATAGGTACACAGTGAGGTTTTTGTGACCCAAGATTAAGCTTAACCAGTTCAGCTAAGAAGATCCATTAAGGTAAGGAAACCTATGATATCATATGATTGCATAGCCTATCTGGGTGAAAATGACTATAGGACATGTCATAAATCCTATTACTTTTTCTCATATAGTTTCAAGTCCTTATACAAAGTACCCACTTTAGATGTAATGAGGGATAAGATGTAGTTTATAAGTTAATCAAGTATAGGAGCTTGTAGATTTGCCTTGCAATTGTAAACATGTTTGAAAAAGGGTTTAAAAGACCAAAAGGACTCCAAGGATAAAGTTAAGCATTTTAAAGCTAAATTTGCTAAGGGTTTCACTTAAATACAAGGAATAGACTATGATGTCACTTATTCTCCTGTATCTTTTAAGAATGCATTAACAGTGATTATGGAAATGTAAGCTCATTATGATATGCCAATCGATTTTCAACACTTTATTTTCTTTTTTCACATTTTTAACCTTTTTAAATTTACATAAGATTCTCCCATTTACATTGTCTCTTTCATACATTTTACCATTTCCCTCACACTTATTTCTTTGCACACATTCCCAAAAATAACAAAAGTATATTAATCATAAATTGGGAAATAAATACTTATTTTACTTTTTAGATTCAAGATTATTTAAGAAATGCTTGCTAATAAAAGGCTATAATTTTCAATCAGGCTCAATGAGGCTTATTAATGGGTTAATATATAAAGAGTAGGCAATTGGGCTTAAAGTTAAATCTAAAGTAACTTAATCATTTTAATGCTTGTGCACATCTTACATATAATCTCAAAAAGATAAAATTCAAGTTCTAGAAATTCAAAATCAAAATCTACATAAGAAAGAAAGATATTGCATAAAGGACAAAATCTTTTGGGGATCACTTAAGTTAATTGAAAACATAATCACTTAACAAATTTAGTTTAAGAGTATTTACCAAATCAATATTTGCATAGTACTCACTTAATTATATTATGCATCTTATTTTTAATAATCAATCTCAACTAAGAATATGCATAAACTTATGTCATCAACCTAAAGCTACTAACCTAAATAATAAACCTAAAATAAAAAAGAAAGCTAAAAATTCAACCTAAAACACATAAAATAGACATAGAATGTAAGAGGATGAAAAATTAGTAGGATACATCTTTGGTATAATGCCAACAAAGAGGTTATGTATTCAACTAAAGATCAAGTGCTTTTTTAGTACAAGGTATAGTCTTAAGCTATCCTTTTAACCTAGGAGCACCATCCCTACTTTTACAATCCTCCTCACTTTCCTTAAGTCCTAAAGCTTTATATGTTCTTCAGAAATCATCACCACTAGTCTTGGGAACTTTATGCACATTGGGGTCTATTAAGTCCATCCTATATTAGTTATCGTCTAGGGTAGGAGGTCTTTTCAACGTCCTATAGATATAAAACTCCAATTTCTCGTTGTCCACCCTAAGTATAAGATTTTCCTTATTTATATTGATTACAACCCTTCTATTAGTCAAAAATGGTCTCCTTAAGATAATTTGGACCTGAATATCATACTCCATGTCCATCATTAAAAAGTTAGTAGGAAAGACAAAAATTTCTACATTTATAAGTAGATTTTTCCACAATCTCCAATAAGGGGCTTAATGGAATGATTTGCCAACTATAGTGACATGTTTAGCAACTTTACCTCCCCTATTCCTAGCTTCTTAAAAATAAACAAAGGAATAATATTAAACTTGCGCCTAAATCACATAAACATTTAATAGCTTGATAAGCACTAAATTGATAAGGAATATTAAAACTCCTTAAATCCTTCAAATTTAGAGGTAATTTATTATTCAACATTGCATTACAATCCTCTATCAAAGGCACTATAACATATTCCTCTAATTTATTTTTATTAGAGATTTTTCTCGTAACTAATGTCTGTTGAATATGGAACTGGTGCTAGTTCCATGATATCCACAACTTTCTCATTCTTCTCCTTAACTTTTCCCTACATTCTCACTTCCTTTCTCTAACAACATCAAATTCAAAAATTGATTTTCAGTGTAATGATTAGCACTTGATCTTTAGGGTTTACCTCAATATTATTCAAAAGCTTACTCGAATATTTCACTTATAGTCTCAACTAACTAGCTCTTTTGTACCTTAAGGTTATGAATTGATTCACAATTATACCTCATCACCTTTTCAAATTTTTCCACTTGAGATTCCATTTTTTTTTTCTGTTTCCCCAATTTCCCTAATTTTGCATCCTTGGAAAACATGAACTATTTAAGCATCTCTTCCACGTTAAAACTTAGGTCTTTATTGGAACTTTGGTGGTCCCCTTAGTCTATCTACAATAGCTCGGTGCTCCTTGTTCTATAAAAGTTTTAGGTGATTCCTTTACCCTAAATTATAAATATTAGAGAAGGGATCATTCCTCTTAGTTTCTTTCCTCCATAGGCAACCATATAATTTGCTTCCCATTGTAATTTGAGGCTAGCTTGATATTCATACATGCATGCGATGGATTCCCATTTATGCCACACTAATAACATGCTAATCTAAAGATGCTTATATCTCATAAAGAGAAGATTTTACTTCCTCTTTACTATTTAGTTAACTAATTTCTAGCTAAGGTTTTAATAATCTCCTTAACCTTAAGTTAATTTTTGAATAAATGGTACTTTAAAAACTTAAGGCCCTCATAGAAGAACTGCATCACCAGTTAAGAGGAATATTGATGATGTGGGTATTGACCAAGAATATCTATGCATCTTTTCTAAACATTATGGAAAGCTTCCCTTTTCTTTTGTGTAAATCTCTGAAACTACATCCTTAACACAGTGGTATCATGTAGAGGGAAAAATCTTAGCATAAAGGAATCATAAATTTGTCCCACTGTTTAAAAGTCCACTTCAGTTAAGATTAAACATCCCCCTACTTCATCTCTTATACAATATAGAAAATACCTCTTTTAAAGATCATTTTCTATAAAGCCATTTAGTGAAAGTGTTTAGATCACTACATAAAAATACTTTATAAATTTAATCATGTCTTCCCCAGGTGATCCACTAATGGTTGGTAGGAAGTGTAGATGTACTTGTTTCAATTTATGGTTCCTTGTCTTTTCATTCAATCTAATGCATGAGGAACTTCTACTAACCACAAGTAACTTGATGTCCCTTACACATATCCTTTGTGGCTATTACTATTATATATCCACAATAATATTATCTTTATTAGCATCCATATCTTCTCTCTCTCTCTTTATTCTATTTGCAAGTTCATTTGATGTCAAGTTCAAACTAAAGTTGGAAGTCCAAGTTATTACTCTTAGATCTATTATCTTGCATCAACTAACTAAAATAAAAGAAAGAAATAAAAAATAGAAAACAAAAAAACTAAGATTAAAAAATAGTAATTGAATAGTTTCTTAACAATAGTGCGAAAACTTAACCTCCTGAATCCATTTATAAGCGTAAAAATATAGTAATAGCAGATAATTAAAACTAGAGTAAATTTAGAGCATTGATCCTAAATGAACTTGATCGTGTCGTTCAAGCTTTAAAATTTATAAGCCCTTAAATACTGCAAGCATATGGGTTGCGATTGTAGTACAAGAAGTGTTGATCCCACAAGGAGGGAAGCTAATCTAATTCTAAAATCTAAGGCCAACAATATATGAAACTCAAAATAAACAATGCAACGGAAAGTAATCACGAGAAATGAATTCAACCACATAAATCAGAAATTAAACACAAAGGAATTAATAATTGAGCAATATGCAACTACAATAGGAATCAACCTAAGTAATTTACCAATTTATGAGAGGGGTTTTTACTTATCATTAATGCCAACCTAGCCAATTATTTGTCAATGGAGTGTTAGTTCTAGACTGTCCTAAGGTTGATTATCTCTCTCAAGTTATAAACATTAAACCCTAATCAGATTATGGAATTTGCAATCTCTCAATTTATAAATTATCCAAAACCTAATTAGATGTGAAGCACTCTAATAAACTATTGGAAAATCACACGAGATCTCTCTCCGCACAATTTCAATATGATTTATTATGGTTTCTATTAAATTGCCTAACTTATATTAATTAGATTTGATCATTTTTCATTCAGTTCACCTTCTCAGTTTATTACTGAATGATGCAACAATGTAATTAAATCACTACATTCGTCCAAATAACACAATCAACTAAATTATCATTAAATCGAAATAAAATCCTGAAGGAGAGTTTAGAACATCATCAATATCCCAAATCCTATCATCATACTATCCATCTCAATTCTATATATCAATAAAATCAAAACGAAAAGGAAATACAACTTGAAATAGACGATGGATGGAAGCGATGTAAAAAAACCTCCTGATCTGGGAAGCACGTCGAGTTAGCTTTGTCTTCATCTTCTTCCTTTTCCTTCTTCTCTTTCTATCTCTTAGTATTCTCACTGTAGGGTTTCGATGATGGCTACTTGGAAGCTCTTTTTCTCTACCTCTCCATGTTCTTTTTTATCTTTCTTTGTGTTTTGGGTAACCTTAGGGTTTTTTCAGGGTCCGAAAGGTCCAAAAAATGCACGAAATAGAGCATTTGCATATTTTCCTGATGTAGGCCACGATTGTGGCTCACATCTGAGCCTTCTGTTATGATTGTGGCATGCCAACCACGATCATGGGTAGTTCCTTGAGGTTTTGTCATGATTGTGGCATGTAGGCCACGATTGTGGACCAAATTTGGAGCTTCTGTCACAATTGTGGGCCGTTGTTTTGGCCCAAATGTTTTCGAAACTCCTCCATTCTTCGATGTTGACCCTGAAACACTAGCAAACATATCAAGTTACCTCAAAAACATAATATTTAAGCTCAAAGACTTGTGCTAACCCATAAAACACAAATAAATCACAAATTAACATAATTTTAACCTAAACACATACCAAGTGATTGAATTAACGGTTAATCTCATATCAAACTATGCCCTAAAGTACGATGCAATTTACACTTATCAGAACTATATCATTATATCTATTAATCTTTTTTTAAAAAATAAAGTTAAAAAAGTAAAAAAATACATTTAATTCACTAAAGTAATAAAAACAATGCAAATAACTAATGAAGGAAAATTAATAAAGCAAGCGTCAACGCTTTGAGTTCACTTATATAGAATTCTAATTATTTGATAAGATTGATTGTCTAGGTTGAAATCATAATTAACCTAAAGTATCCATACCCTCTCTCAAAGCACACAGATATATCCAATTAGGTAATTACCACCTCTCCATATGCAATTTAACCTAATCAAATTTATTAATTACAAGTAATCTATTTATTTAGTTACCATAATAGTTTAAGATATTTTTGTTCTCTAATATTAAAGCGTTTATTCTTATAAAGCACATATTAAATTTCACCTCTCAATCCTTTATATAATCCTTAAGATTGAATATGTGATGATCAAGAATAAACTTAATAATTATGAATAAAGAAAATAAATTCAACATAAATAATCACATCATATATTGATAATCAAGATCTCCATTATAAGCTACCTTCCTAACCCTAATTAGAGTTTCTATTCTCTACGCATAATAAAGAAAACCTTAAATAGATAAATTTCAATATAAGGGAAAGATTAGAAGAAAAAAATTAGAGAAATCATCATATTCTCCACTAATCTTGCTCCCAATCATCCTGTAATACTAAGAAAGAATAAAAATATAAGAATAAGAGTCTGATGGCTATCATAAACCTTCCAAAAATATCCTAGATTAAACCTAATAATAGTAATTATAGTTAGTGTTACAAAAATAGAGTTATAGAATGTTTAAACTTGAAAAAAATAACATGTCCATATAAATTGTACCTAATAATTAGTGATAGACCAAAATCAACATCGACAAGGGTTTTGTTCTAGAGCTCCTATATATCCTAAAATAGTGTATAACTGTAACCTAACAGCAAGTTATAATCGATGTCAAATTTATTTTATAGCTTTCTTTGTATACGGATGACAAGTCCAGTGCATGTTATATACACCACTATGGGTCGATTTTGTCTTAACTTCTTTGAACTTCATGAAAGATAGGGGTCTATCTCCTTGGTAAGTTTGATGCTTGTTATGCTCTTTTGCAGCAACTTCTCTACTTTTCAACATCTTTAGGTTATGATCATAAAGAAAGTTGGACTAAATTCCATATTTTCTTCATAAGATCATAACCTATAAGATAATGAACTAAATATAGGAAAACATTATACAATCCATATAAAAAATGTCATAAAAGTAACACATACCAAGTAATTTAATAGAGAATGTGACTATATCCAAAAATGGAAGGATTAAATAGGCTAATGATTGCCTATTTTTCAACTGTACTAAAGATCACCAAATAAGTGCACCAATCATTCTTATAATATAGTCTATTGAATATAAGTGTTGATTCCATAAGGAATACAAGTTTTATTGCTAACATCTTTATATTATCTAATTTACCAAATGAATGATTAATTAAAAGAAAAAGATTCACAAAACTAAAATAACAAACCAAGCAATAAACAAGAATGGGAAAACTAAATGATAACTAAGATTAGATGTAGAATTCCCCTAAAACCTTTATATGCCTAAATTTATCTTGATTCGTTATCATAAATGTTACAAAGTTATAACCAAATTCTATCTCAAAATGTACAACTCTTATTGTTAAATTAATTTTTTGAAATTTCTTTCTAATAAAAACTCTTAAGAAATCATTAACTTATTATATGAATTCCATAATAAATTTGACTCTAAACTAGAAGATTTATATAGTGTTATCTATAGGATTTCATACAACTTCTTATTATTCATACTACAATTACATGATTTTTCAATCACTATATATGAAATCTAAGATTGAATAAAAAACAATAAAATTTAATTCAAATATAAGAAGTAATCATGAATAATTCACAAGTAAACTTGAGTCTTTTATTAAATCAAATATTCAATTCAAACAAATGGTTCTAGTTTCCATCTATACCTATCTTAATTTATTTTATAGTAAAAATAAGAAACCCAATAAAATCAAAATAAAAGAAAAAAAAGGTAAATGAAATCATTCTCATGGATCTAAATGTTGATGGAATCCTCTTTCTTTTCTTTAAAATTGCTCCTTTCTTTTCTTAAGATGCTTGAATTCAACTTTATAATGTTTTCTAATGATGTGTTTCCATCTAATAACAAAATTTCTTATAAAGCCTTTAAAATTTTAAAGTATCTTAACCAAAATTGGTCCAATATGGACCTCTTTAAGTCCTATGTTCTTATCAACTCTAAAAAAAAAAAACTTTTTTATGTAAAAATTGCTACCAGTACAAGTCTTCAACACAAACTAGGGTTCTGAACACCTTCAAACTTCCATAAAGAATGCGAGTCTATATTGTGCAACACAAATCTGTATTTATGTATTTTAATTCCATATTGCTCTAACTTGCACCACATTGCTCGACTTTTGACTCAAATGTTCTTGAATTTATTTATTAGCAAGCTACATCAAGGCCTAAAAAAAATATAAATCAAATTGAGTACGAAATCCTATAAAAATATCCAAACACAAGAAAAATTCTCTCAAGATCATACTATAAGCATAATTTAATTAACACTTATCAAATTGGATAGCCAACACCCCCTCACCCGCCCTCGGCCACTTAAGCATTTGCTTATCCTTAAACAAATTGATTGATTCACTTTTAACTTAAATAAGTGTCAATTTTGAAGAAGAATTAGCAAATTAACTTGATCAATAAAAACTCTCTATTGTTTATTTAATTACAAAGTTTTAATTGAAAAGTTATCAATTTGCTAGACATTTATCTACTTATACTAAGTTATAAATCAATTTACTTTTACTCCACAATCCTTTAAACTTAACTTAATCCACAAAATTCAACTTAACGCATAAAGTGAACATATATAAGAAAGATGCATCAATTTTCAAGTATTTTTCATAAACTTTATTAAAAGAAAAGAAAAATAATAATTTTAAATTAACATTAGAGCTTTAGGAGGATTGTTTGAAATGTCTTCTAACTTTTTAACATGAAAGTAAACACCATATTATGAATACTCTTAATTACTCAATTAGGTCATCATTTTAAATGACTACTAACACTACTCTTTAACTTTAACTTTTTTTTACTTAATTTGAAGCCAACAGAGTCAATTTATTTTATTCTCATCCATTCATATAATTTTTTTGTGAGATATTGAAAATTCTTAAAAAGGATTTACTTCTAATTAAATTGTAAGTATAATTTATAAAAAGTACTATAATATAAAAAAGTACTATAAAGCAAATCAGGTATCCAATTTGTTAATTAATAAAATAAAAAACTTAATCTTCAATGAATATGACTATTTGCCTAATCAAATTAAATCATAAAAAACAAATCATAAATTATCTCAATCAGTGTTTTTTCACAGTTAAAATTTTTTCCAGAATTATTTTCTATTAATCGAATTATAAGAAAATTAATAATCATAAGTAATTAATTCCCTCCCCAAGCTTGACAATGTTTATAACATAAAAGAACATTAAAATATCATAAAATAAGAGAAAAGAATGAAATTACTATAATTGATATTCTCTTGATAATAAAAGGTTCTATAGTTATAATATGAGAGGTGCGAACTAGTGATGGGTATCATAAGTCCGCTAATGCCCTTTTAATTGAAAATTATCAATATTACAAAGAATATAAAACTACTTGAATCTTTGATTTTTTGGTATAGCTTGTCTTGCAAGATGATAGAGCACTCCTTATTTAAAACTGTCAATAACTTCTCAAACATCTTATTATTAGAAAGGAGATCTTTTAAGTAATTAACATATTTTGGCATATATGAAAGGGATTCAATAAAAGGAATAATAAAATGCCATCGTTTAAAAAGATCTAAAAACTTATAAACTTTATCTTCCTTTTCTATTTATCTCAAATTTGCTTGGGTATGAAAATTATGATTTGCACTCTTTGAACTTTGTTTTGGGCTCCTTGTCTTTCTCTTTCTATTTCTCCTCATCCCTTTTTTTCTTAGCAATATCCTTTTCCTCTTTAATTTTAAACTCTTTTTCACTCCTCAAAGTCTTTGCATTCACTAGTTCCCTTAAGTTTGACTCAATATTACTAGGCAAATTTTCTACCTAACTTTTTAGAGAATAACTTAGTAAGACGAGGATATAAGCTTGTTTATTTTGAAGAGACACTTTAGTACTTTGTATGCAAGCCTTATACATGATAATAAATCTTTTCATAAGCTTTTAAGACTTAGCTTCCTTTCTTACTATTGCTATTATTCCTAAAATTTGGGTAGAGCTTAAATTTTAAATAAAAAGTTAGGATGGTTTCTACACCCCTAATTGTAAATATTACTATATATATTATTTAGAGGTTAACTCCCTATAAATTTAACTTGCTTAGTCAAATATTCCATATTATAAGCCATCTGACATTCATGATTGGGGTGTCCACCATTATAAATATTATAATGCATCACTCAATTTAAGCTGCTAATATCAAACTTCTTACTCAAAGCTTTCAACTTCACCTATAATGTTGTCACAATATTAATATTATAGATACCACCTGATTTTGGATTTAACTTCATATTCCTTTATTGGTAAATATTCATCAAAATATTCCCAATCATCTCTTATAATTCCTTAAGAGTTTTAAAGCTAGTAGTCCCATCCAAATATGCATCAATCAATTGCTTAGATAGGTAACTCAATATGCTATAAATGGTTTTGCATCTGTAATCCCAAATTAAGTCCATATTATAAGCACTTACTTCATAACTCCTTCCATCTCTGCTAAGTATCAGACAAACTCAACCAAATTACACCATTCAAAGCTTTGTTAATCTTGTAAATATCATAATTCTCTAAAGAATTTGTGACATATACATTTAGATCTTGGACAAATTGCCCATCAAATTTCATAAGTTGTTGAACCATTTGAATCATATTGGGCTTGATCATAAAATTATTGGCCTCTAATCTTATCCTAATAATGCTTGGTTATATCCTCATAAGTGACAATCTAATATAACCCCTGTAGTAAGTTATCCTTCCTATCCTATCATTATGTCTAATAGTTATGACCTTGTAACTTCTAGGCTTCTCTCGCTTAAATTCTAAAGTAAAATACTTTTGACTTTTAGATCTAGTTTATGTAGTATTCAGGAACTACTCCTAGTCGTAAACCAAAGTACTTAAATCTTGAAATTTAACCAACAACTATAAGATCAAAAAAAGAAAATTCTATAATAAATAAATATAAAAAGGAAAATATTTAAGTTAATAAAAATAAAATTTTATAATACTTTAGTCTTGATAGTAATGCCATAAAATTGACTATGTATTTTTCAATTATATTAAAGATCTATAAAAAAAGTGCACATATAATTCTTATGTTATGGTCCTGTGAATACGAGTGTCAATCCTATGAGGAGTATAAGTAATAACACTAACCATCTTTTTGTCATCTAACATAACAAGCGAATGAATAATTTAAAGGAAAAGATAAAAAATAAAAAATAATATAAAATAAAAACTAAAGAAATGAATAAGAATGGAATGCTAATTAGAACTAAAATCTAGATATAGAATCCTGGAAGCTTTATGTGCCTAAATTTATCTTAAATTAATTATTAACTATAGTTTCTTATATCAGTTTAAATTTCAAAGTTACAATGGTATTTTTTCTCAAGTAATACTCCCATATCCTAAGTTAATTGATTGAGATATGTTTCTAATCAAAACTCTTAAGAATGTATTAACTCATTTTGTGAATTTCTATGATAAATTTGACTATAACCTAAAAAATTTATGTATTCCTATCTTTAAGATTTCATACGATTCTTATTATTCATGTCACGGTCTATTCATAGATGTGATTTCTTAATTCCTATATATGAAATTTGAAATTAAATCAAACATTGATAAAATTCAATTCAGTAATCATAAATAATTTACATGTAGGTTTAAGTCATTCATTAAATCAAAGAATTAAACCAAAAAGAAAGGTTCTAAGATTCATCTCATCTAGATCTATCAAAATTTATTATATGCTAAGAATAATTAACCCAAAAAAATAAAAAAAGAAAATAAGATAAAAGAAATAATTCTTATGGATCTTGAAATCTTTATTTTCTTCAATTGAATCCTTATGGAATCCTTTTTTTCCTCTAAATTTTCTCTTTTTTAATTCTCGAAATGCTCTAATTTTTCTTTATAATTTTTGTAGTGACATGTTACCATCTGGTACTAAATATTTCCTTTTATTCTCATAAAATCCTAAAAAAATTTAAAGTGTCTTAACCAACACGAATCTAATATAGACCCATATTGGTCTCACATTCTTAACAACTTTAGAAATCTCTATTTTATGTAAAAATCACTATCAACATAGATCTCCAACAAGGACCCATATTGGACTTTTATTTCAAATATGATGAACATAAGTTTATGTTATGCTATATGGATTCATGTTCATGTTTATAGATTTCATATTGCTCTAACTTGCACCATAACAATCCACTTTGGATTAAATTTGTCCATTTTTGTTACTTTTTTTCATTAAAGAGATATAACAAAGCTATAAACAAATTATAAATGAAATCAAGTACCAAATCCTAAAAATCACCCAAACATAAGCAAAATGCTCTCAAAATCAAGGTAAAAATACAACATAATTTAGTACTGATCAAGTAAGTGTCATGTTCATGAAGAAATCTATTTCCTCATCTTTTAAGGGTGGATCTCAACTAAAAACAATGCCTAGATATTCATAGATATTTGAGGGAAAATATCTTAAATCATAAGAAAGTTGAAGTTGGAAAACTAATGTATATATTAGGGGTTAGAGCTCATCATAAGGCTGTAGGGTATAACTAATAAGCTAAGTAAATTTAGGTCTCAATACAAGACTCATTTCTTATCCATCAGGTGATGAATACTTTACCAATGATAGTTTATAATGCTTAGAAGAAGGTTTAGAATTTGAATAAATTTATTTAAATTTAATTTCAAAAAGAAGAAAAGATTAAGTATTTGGTGTTTGAGTCTTTTAACCTTAAAGGGAATTATAGGAACCTAAAGAAAAAGTAGAAAAAGAATAAAGGTAAAAGGATGGACAGGAAGAAAATAAACCATTTGGTGGGGGTTAAGAAAAAGATTATGAAGTGTTGGCATTGTGATAAGATGGGAAATGTGAAAAAGAATTCTTTGAAGAAGAAAAAAGAAAATTACATAACCTTAAGGTTTTAGTTTTCTTTAGGTCATCTTTGATAAATGTATCACTAAAAAGTTAGTGGTTAAGTAATGGTTCTTCAGTTCATATTTCTAATAATTACAGAAAATGAGGAATAAAAGGAGGTTAAGTAAAGGGGAAGTGAACATATTCATAGACAATAGAACTAAAGTAGAAATGGAGATATAATTTGGATTAAGGTAGCATAGAGTTGAGTAAACTGCCATATATGCTGAATTAATTTTATTTTATAGAGATGATGTTAGATACTCATATGTTTTTACTAATAAAAAGGTCCCATTATCCTTTAATTCTATTTTCACTAGTAAATGTTTGTCGAATACAGGTGTTTACTTTTTTGAAAGATCCTAATTAATTAATTATAAATATTAAAAATAAAAAATTAAAAGGAGTTTAGTAGAGGAGAAATCATTCACTTTATGGCATAAAAACCTAGATTATATTTCAAATGAAAGAGTTAAAAGATTAATCAAGAATGAAATCCTTCTTAATTTGGTTTATAATCATAATAGTAATGCATCTGTTGATTATATGAAAGGTAAACTCATTAAAAGTATGAAAAAATGCCACTAAGAGTAATGAAGTTTAGGAGATCATTTACATGAATATTAGTGGAAAGAAATTATTTGTAACTTCTATTGAAGATTGCTCTTGACATGGTTATCTATATGTTATTATTAATAAACCCAAGGCCCTATAAAGTTTAAAATATAAGCCAAAGTTTGAGAAATAACTTAATAAACCTATTAAAAGATTCGGCTTAAGCTCTAGTAGAGAGTAATGTGGTAGATATAGAGATTTAGGTCAATAGTAATGATCATTTGCTATGTTTCTAAAGAGTACGACATAGTTAAACCATATTAGGTACACCTAAGGCATAATCACACATTAAAAGGCATGTTGAGGAGTATGATGGTGAGATTAAATCTTCCTAAGTATTTGTATGGAACTGAATACAATATTCTATATCTTGAATTGTGTTCCAAGTAAGTCAATTCCTAATATGCCTTTTAGATTATGAACAAACAAAAAGACTAGTTTGAATCATTAAAGGGTTTATGGTTACCTAACTAAGATAAAAAGTTATAACCCATTAGAGAAAAAATTAGACCACATAACAACATATATGTTCTTTATGGGTTACCCCAAAGGTTTTCAAAATGCTATAGTTTTATTGTCTTGGTTATAATACCATAATTATAGAGGTGTTATAATGCAAACCTATATAGAAATTAACCCTAGTAAACCCATGAACACTAATGAAACTTATCAAAAAAGCCAAATTAGATTTATGAGGAATTAATCTATTGACTATGAGGAATAAAAACTAAGTTTATAAAGTAATTTAAATGCCATAAAGAGAGAATTTATGATAAATTTGAAATTTCAACAAAAAAACAAGGAATAAAAGCACTCATGGCTCTTAAAATAAAAAATATCAAAATATAACTAAAACTATTTACAACACTTTTTAAATAATACATAATTATAGTTTCAATGAAGAAGCATAAGTTGAGACACAATTGTATTCCAAAATAGGGTTTAAAATTAGAAATTTGAAATTAATGAAACATATGAATTGATTGTTTGTGAGATCATCTCTATAAAAAACTTACTCTTAAGAGTAACATGACCTAACACATAAATATACGTGAGACCACATTCATATTTCTTACTATCATCTGACTTCATATTCAATCCTTTTACTCCTGACTCTTGTTATTAATCCCTTATGCATATACAACGGTTCCTTTTTTTGGCTAGTTACCATCACATCATTCCTCTATCTTTAAAAGGATTTGATCTCAAATCATCACCTACATCAAAATGATAAAGATCAACAATATTAAGAGTACCATAATATTATACTTACCTAGAATCTTTATCATGTAAGCGTTATCTTTATTCCTCTTAATGACTTAAAATGCAATACTCCTTTTTTTTTTAAACTTAGACATCCTTAGTAACGAGAATTTTTTCTTCTTTATATATACTCAAAACTATTCACTAATTTCAAAGGTAAACACATTATCTTCCCTTGTTATTCTTGGTTGTATATTACTTATTCTTCTTTTTTATTTGATTTTCTACACATTCATGAAGTTTTTCATATCTTATATTTCTTCTTCCCATCTAAACTAACTCTTCCATTAATAAGTAAAAGTAAAAAATACAAAAGATTTAGTTGATTAAAACCATAATCAATCTCAAATGGTGAATAGTCGGCAGATGAATGTACACTCCTATAATACACAAACTTAACAAACAATAAGCACTTCTCCCATTCTTTAAGTTCCTCTGAATTATAATATAAATTAAAGTGGTTAAGGTCTTATTTACTAATTTAGTTTGACCATTGATTTAAGGATGACTAGTAGTAAAAATAATAACTTTTTCCCCTTATCCTAAGAAATTTTTCAAAAGCCAATTAATAACTTAGTATCAAAATCTCTCACTATAATTTTAAGGACTCCATATAATTGTATGACTTCCCTAAAGAATAAATCAATAATATTGGTTATATAATCTTTATTACAAGAAAGAAAGTATGTCATTTGAAGAACCTATTAACTTCCACAAAATAAAGTTACTACCCTTTTTTATCCTAAGTATCCCTAATAAAATGTCCATAGACATGTTCAGAGATGGTTCACTAGTGATTTATAATAGATATACAATATTTTTAGCACTATTTTCATATCATATCGCTTGTATTTTGGATGATTTTGAAGGATTTGTTACCTAATTTAAGAATTTTTTTCATTTTAGGTTTTATTTTTGCCCATACAAGAAGTAAAAGTAAAGAAGAATTGGATTAAAATGGCAAAAAATTGGAAGATTTAGAGAAGCACCATAAAATTAAAATTTCACTTTGAAAAAGAACACGATACCTTACACGGCTTGCTTAGTTGAAGCTCACTACTTTTCATTTTTTTAGGAGTCTTTGGCTTAACAAAATTTTAATTTACTTATGATTTATTTGTTCTTTTATGTTGCTTAAGTTGAAGGAGAAAAAATAGAAGATTCATTATTTGATTCATGCAATGTAATTCAAGAGATAAGATGTGTGGTTAGACAATAGTATGGATAAAAAGGGTTAAGTGTGAGCAATTCGATAGAAAGTCGTAAAATCTTACTAGGTTAATAAAACCTATCAAGAGAGTTTATAGAATGAATTAAAACATTCTTAGGTTATCTAGATTCAAAAGGGATTTTAGTTAACTAACCTTTGAATGTGGATTGTATGTCTAAAAAAGGAACATAATTTAAGTTACGAACTCTTACTGGTCTAAAAACTAGAACGATTCATTAATGTAAGGATGAAATTGAATATAGTAAAGTCTTAAGAGACCTTGGCCTAAATCTAGCTAATTCATTGGTTAATATTATCTTGATCATTGGTTTGCATTAGTGTTTAGATTTGCTATTTATTTTATTTTTATTATCCATTCATCAATAACGATTGATCTAACGTATAAAGTTTGTAGGTATTGGGTAGTTATTTAATAACCCTTATTAGATTGACCTATACTTGCCAATGGTAGCTACAATTACACTTTGTCCTTGCAATAAAATAACACAATCATTTTTTTAATGTAGCTAAAAGTTAAGCGTTAATATTTATAAATTCGTAAATTGATTAGATTAGATTAGATGTTTTGTTTTTTTATTTTAGTTTCATTATTTACTTAATGAATGTTTTAATTCTTTCTCTTTTGTAGATCACTTCTTGCATTCACAATTTTGAGGATACTAGGAATCTTGTTGAGCCAGACCTTGATTTTAAGAGGATCTTGCATATAAGAAGAAAACTTCAGAGGAGAATAGAAGCTAAGAAAGCAAAGATGGATATAGAAAGTATAAGGTCATTGAATGGATTTGTTGCACTAAATGTCCAAACATCCACTCAGGCATTATAAGGCCCAAAATCAAAGCAGTCAAATTTAAGTTAAATCCCTCCTTATTGTCTATGGTACAATATAATCAGTTTGGAAGTTCACCATCTAATGAACTTAATCTAAACCAATTGATTTTCTAGAGTACTATGACACACTGAAGGTGAATGATATGTCTCTCAGTGCCATTAAGCTAAAATTTTGCTCTTTCTATTTGAAAGATAAGGCTAGAGTATGGCTATAGACCTTAATAGTAGAGTTAACCACTATTTTGAAACAACTCTTTAATTCATTTTTGGTGAAGTATTTTCGTCCAAACAAGACTGCACAAAATAAAAATTTGATCATCACTTTTTTCCTAGAAGGAAGGTAAGTCTTGATATATGGTTTGGGAGAGATATAAGGAGTTATTGAGGTTATGTCTGCATTATGGATCAGAGAAGTGGATGATGGTTCAGATTTTCTATAATAGAATGACCTAAAACACTAAAATCTTTATAGATGTCACTATTAGTGATGCCCTAATGAATAAGATGGTAGACAAATCATATTCTTTAGTTAAGGACATGGACCAAAACCATTATAAGTTATCGAACGATAGATCCACCGCTAAGAAGATTCCTCTAGACACCCTGAATCTTTTAGCTTCTAATGCAGATGCTTTGTTTAAGAAATTTGACTATATGGATGTTAATGTTATCAATGCTACTAGCATGTTTTGTGACATTTGTGGATTCCTAAGAAACTTAGCTACAAATTTCCAATTGAGGAACCAATTTTTACATCATCCTTTTTAGAATATGTTAATTTCATTAACAACACCAATCAAAAGAGTAACCTATTTTCAAACACCTAAAATCCTAGTTGGATGAATCACCATGCATACTCCTATATATATAGTTTAATCCTTCACCTTATAATATGCAATCAATTAGTTTCTAACCTAGACCATTCAATCCTCCCCCCTAAATAGGTTTAAATCTTTTAGGTTATCTAGATTCAAAAGGGATTTTAGTTAACTAACCTTTGAATGTGGATTGTATGTCTAAAAAGAGAACATAATTTAAGTTAGGAACTCTTATTGGTCTCAGACCTAGAATGATTCATTAATGTAAGGATAATATTGAATATAGTAAAGTTTAAAGAGACCCTGGCCTAAATCTAGCGAATTCATTGGTTAATATAATATTGATCATTGCTTTACATTAGTGTTTAGATTTGCTATTTATTTTATTTTTGTTACCCATTCATCAATAACAATTGATCTATCTTATTAAGTTTGTAAGTAGTGGGTAGTTAATTGATAACCCTTACTGGATTGACTTATACTCGCCAATGGTAGCTATAGTTACACTGTGTGCTTGCAACAAAATAATACAGTCATGTTCCAAAGATTAAGCATTAATATTTATAGATTCGTAAATTGATTAGACTAGATGTTTTTGTTTTGTTTTATTTTATTTTAGTTTCGTTATTAACTTAATAAATGTTTTAATTCTTTCACTTTTGTAGATCACTTCTTGTATTCACAATTTTGAGGATCCTAGGAATCTTGTTGAGCTAGACCTTGATTTTAAGAGGATCTTCGATATAAGAAGACAACTTCAGAGGAGAATAAAAGCTAAGAAAGCAAAGATGGATATAGAAAGTGTAAGCTCACTGAATGAGTTTGTTGCACTAAATGTGCAAACATCCACTCAAGCATTACAAGGCCCAACATCAAAGTAGTCAAATTTGAGTTAAATCCCTCCTTATTGTCTATGGTACAACATAATCAGTTTGGAAGTTCACCATCTAAAGACCTCAATTTGCACCTATTGATTTTATGGAATATTATGACACATTAAAGGTGAATGATATGTCTCTTGATGCCATTAAGGTAAAATTTTGCTCTTTCTACTTGAGGGATAAGGCTAGAGTATGGCTATAGACCTTACTAGCAGAGTTAACCACTATTTTGAATCAACTCTTTTGTTCATTTTTGGTGAAGTATTTTCCTCCAAACAAGACTGAACAAAATAAAAATTAGATCATCACTTTTTCTTAGAGAAAGGTTAGTCTTGATGTAACACCACACATCCACCGAACACGTATCCATAAATCCCAAGGACATTCAGCTGCACACCCTATGAACACGGTATGCTAGAGCAGTTAAACAGAACTTGATGCAAATTTTCACAAGCATCACACATATTTTTCGGAAAACCACTAATCATTAATGACCCATTTTACTTTAAACATCACCAATTACAAGTGTCATTAAAAACTAACATTTGATCAAACATTAAACACATTGTAGAAATTTCAAAAATCTTTTGGGCCCATTACAAATCCAAAATGTATTTGATCATAACTGTTATTGCAAACACAATTCATTTATAAAATATTTAATACTAAATTTAGAGAAAATATATGCAGATGCCAACTTATCCCGACCTCTATCTCTTACTCAAATGCGGTGGGTAGACTCTAGTTGGTCTAGCTGGGTGTCTCCTCTAAGCCTGAAAAATATGTTGCAAATTTTGGGGTGAGTTTTACGAACTCAGTGAGTGGACCATCCTTGATGGCTCACTCAATTAACATAACACATTAATTCATGTAATCATGTAATTCACACCATTTCACTGAGCAACATGTTGAATCACGTACACTTCACATTTGCTTAATTCATATTTCACATTAAAAAATCATTCAAACTATTTAATTCAATAATTTAAGTCATACATATCAATTATATATGCAATGCTCATAAGACTCACTTCCAATTGTTATTATTGTGATCGAGTGCCTGTAACTATACCTTATCCATTAGGGATATAAGGCTCATTTTACATAGTGAGCTAGAGGCACTTACAACATTCTGAGATTTAAGCTCTTTTTTAATTTCTAAGTTTTAAGTTCTTTTTTGGTGGCTACTCCGGTCACAACAACCTTTATGTTATCATGCATTTATGTAATAAAATGCATCACATGTATTCAGTCAATCAATTGTGCTCAATCTTACACTTTCATATTCACGTTCACATTCCTATTCACATTTATCATCAGACCCTGGGTCCAGTATTCAACATTTAAGTTGAGAAACACTTATTCAATCAAATTCACATTCAATGAGCACTTACAATGATTTTTACATGCATCAAATGCCTCTGACATTTATTGTTCGAAATTAACACATTTATATCACATAATTCAATATAAAAATTTAAAACATAACAAACAATGAAAGTGAGACCATCTAGGTCGACTCACAGTATGCTCCAGATTAGCATTAGCTTCCATGATCCGAAAATGTCTGGATGCTGATGTTTTATCCTGTATATCAACATTGTGTAATAAACATATTGCACACACGTTATTAATTGCACAATCACATAAACATTCAGTTATACACATATGTATATCCGTAATGTCCAATGCATGCTCATATTGACAATCTTGGGTATATTTCCTTTAATTCACATCTCATAACCATTCATACTTCATAACTCATATATGCATAATTTTAACTTAGGTTTACACATCAATTATACATGATTATTCTAAGTTTATCACTCAATCATTCACTAAAGTTATTTTAGTATGATAAGATCACATAATATCTAATTTCTCATTCATCTTTACTTAATACTCATCATTCATCTCCTTTGAATCTCCTTAGCATTCATAAGATCACTTTCATTCATTTTATATTGAAATTCTCACTATTTCATCAAATCTATGTCTATTAGGCAGAACTTATGTCTGTAAGGTGGACATATACTTATATATACTGTCTTTTAGAGAAATTTTAGTCCAAATGGCTAGTAAATGTCCATTAGGAAAACTTCATGTCCACTGGGTAGACATTCTCGAGTTTTCTAGCCTTCCAACTTTGCTTTTATATATTTGGTGGGACATTATGTCCGCTGGGAAAACATTTATTAGACACTTGCAGAAATGTGAAAATTTGACCTTTTAGATAACAAATCTCTCCTCAGAGTCTTCACAAAAGTTGTAGAACTAGGAGTCCTCTTCGACAAAATGCTTAAATGACCTTAATCCAACATACACAGTGAAAGTTATATCTCTTTCCCTAAAATCTATCCATTTACTTAATCCTATTAATCTCAATCTATTTCCTTAATTATAACCTTAATTATCACCCTACGCAATCACACATTTAATCACTTATTCAAGCATCATAATAGGTTTATTTCAAGCTTCATTCAAGCATGAATGTATCATAGGAAAGTATCTTATCAATTGTTGTCTCAAACATCACATAAAGAAAACATATTTTATGTAAAAGTCATTCCCATTTTCCAACTTCTTCAACTCTATTTGTAGGTCAGTTTTGTATGACCATTATGACGTATAAAACGAGGAATTTAGGCAACACATTCCAACAAAAAAATGTTCCTTTATGTTTTAAGTTTCTAATGATATCAATTTCATACATTTTGGCTCACTATTATGCAAATTATACCCAAAATACTAAAGACTATTCTCATACCAAAACAGCACAGAGTTCTCATCTTCAAGCCAAATTTCAAGACCTTTAAGGATAGAATTAAAATTCAATTCCTTCATAGAAATTGTAGCCATATGTCTCTAATTTAATATTAATTAAAACTAATCCCATTTGGATGTCTACAGATAAATTTGTGGCCAAAATACAGATATATGTTCAGTGAAAGCACTCCATCTAGCACTCCAGCACACTTCATCATCATTTTCATCCTAGTTCACCTCTTTTGCTTAGTCTCATTTCTAACGTATGTCCTCATTATTTCCTCTTCATTCCTAATTCCATTTCAGCTCGTATTAATCACAAACAACCCATATTCTATGATTGATCATTCATACCAAAACAGAACATACCATATACACATTCATCATATGCATTTATCCCATAATTTCCCCACATCATTTACACTATAAGTTGATCACAAATGATCCTTGTACATATTTTCATTTAAATAACCCGTGAATATCATTAATGCACTAAAAAAAACCTATTTTACACCCACATTATAGCATATATATATTTCTTCATGATCATGATCGTCAATCTCAAATAATCACCATATTTATCTCTTTTACAATAACCCATAAAGAATAGAGGGCTACTTACTTAATTAAGCTCCAAGATTCCTCAAAAATCACCTAACCTTAGCTTTTCCATGTATCACACAATCATCAAATCTTATGGAGGAATGGGTTGGGTCTTTTTATAGCAAGATGAAGAGGGCAACAAGGATCTTAAAGTGGGTGGTTTTATTGTCAACAAAAGTCAAGGTTGTGAATATAGAGAGCAAGAATCGTAAATGGAGAAGAAGAAGAAATGGAGAAGATGAATATGAGAGAAACTTATGAAGTGAGGAGCAAATAGCAAGTGAAAGACCAAAAATGAGAGTTGGTCTTTCACTTAATAAAAATCGTGGGTTAAAATAAGTGGTTTGGCAAGTGACACTTGTCACTTGCCACAAGTCACTTTCTCATGGTCCTCTTTTGGTCTTTTAAAATAGCTAGTCCATTTGTCTTCAAATTCTAACTCAATTGACTCATAATTTTAAATGATATGAGTCATTAAATCCCAATGGATCAATTATTTCTTTTGTCACTCGTCACTTATTTCTACAACCATTTATCAATTGTTCTGCCACTTTGCATTTTTCCTAGTTTGTAAATATCCAAAATTTTATAAAATTATCAAATTTCACCAAAAAATTCTAAATCACTAATTACACACACCAACTAAATTTTCAAGACACATAATCCATAATTCACATTATAACCAATTTAATAAAATTCATTCATTCCCAGAAAATGTCAAATAAGTACATGAACAGTCATTATAATGTGTGCAATTTTCAATAATCACATGTGTGTGTATGTTAATATTATACATGAACATGAAATGCATTTTTTTTCTAATCTCTCAATAATATTTCTCATATACAGTATTCCCAAGCTTTAACCCTTAAAATAGGAACAAGATGTTACAATTCTCCTCCCTTAATAAATTTTGTCCTGAAAATTCTTATCTGATTGATCAAATTGATGGGGGTACTATTTTTTTTCATAATCTATTCTGTTTCTAATGTAACTTAGCCATTTGACTGTTTTCTTCCAAGTGATTATAGTTGATGGAATCACTTAGTCTTTCAATTACTTATTCAGATTTCCTTCTCGTAACTGATTTGTCAATGTATCTTTTATTAGTTGCAAGTTTCACTTCCTGTACCAAAAGTACATTTATTAAATCATACCAATATCTCCTAAACATACTCATGTAACATAGTGTGGATCTGATATATCTTTGTTGGTAAGAATGGTCCTATGCTCTCAATAACTCTATATGGACCAATACAGTTCGGGCTTAGTTTACCCTTTTTAACGAACTTTAGCACACTTTGCCAAGGTGGTACTTTCAGAAACACTTTATCTATATTCCTTATCTTCGTTGTTGATCCACCTAACTCGTTTATCTTTCTTGAATCACTTAATCTCTATTATAGATCAATTTCACTTATCAACAACATCTCTAATCAATTATGGCCTTTAACTATTTTCAGGCCTTATTCATCCCAATATAAAGGCAGACAACTCTTTCTGTCATATCATGCCTCATATGGTGTCCAATCGATACCACTGTGATAATGCTTTTCATAATCGAATTCAATCAGGACTGTATATTGATCTCATGTTCCTAGGAACTCAAAAATATAAGTTCTAAGCATATCTCCAACATTTACGGCTGTTGGTAAATCAAACATTCAGTCACTTGCTTCTACATCCTTAGCTGTTAAATGTTGTTTCAACGTATTCTTACTAGGATGTATAGCATAGATTGCTATTTATGCTTTCCCTAGTAATTTCTTTGCTTAATCATCGGTATCGGGTGCACATACTTTTTAATACAATCACAAAGCATCATTTTTCCTATCCAGACACAAATTCATATTCATTTTCACTTTCTTAATAAGATTCACAATTTCTGAATCCTTATTTTGAGCTTTTCTAATCCTTCCATGTAAAACTGATCTTAATTTCAATGTGGCTAATGACACTTCATTTTGCCCCAATTTCAACTCAATCATTCTAGGCTCTTCATTGCACTAGATCTGGTAACCTCAATATCTGAATTTGTGTTACACTACTATTAGATTTTCTACTTAATGCTTCAGATTACAACACTAGCTTTACTAGGTAATACTCATTTGTATATCATGATCTTTATGTAACTCTATCCATTGTCCTAGTCTCATATTCAATTCTTTCAAACTCAATAATTATATATCCAAAATGTTTCACTGTACATATAATGTCCCCAAGTTCTCGAAGTAATTACTATTGTATCAAATTCTATATCATGTATCAAATAATTAACCCATGAGACTTTAATTGTCTCGATGCATTCAAAATCTCCTTATTATACTGCATTGGATTACATCCTAATCTCTGGAGTAAAACATCATTATATACTACAAAATCTCCAAATCCAAATGATATAATTACATCAGTGTTTTTAATTCCTCAAATGGGGTAACATTATCTCATGCTTTTCTTAGTCTCTCGATTGATTTATTTTCTCTAATGACTTTCTCCATTCATTCGATTTCCTCTAGTTTTTATTCTAATGTCTGTTCATTCATACTAGTTTCTCCACACATTTCAATTTATTTACAAGTCTCAATTTTCTAAACATAACTGTCAAAATCTAATTTGTATCTTCTGGATATATGAATATAAAGCATATTATGGATCTAAGTTCCTTTAGAAATAAGAATAATATCATCCCAATTTCATGAAGCTAATAACATAGTTGGATACTTTACAACAGATAAACACATGCACTCTCTATACTATGTTCATTTTTTCTCATAAATGAGTCTCATATCTATCTGGCTCCAGTATTCACTTTTGATTCATTCGATATTCATTCATTCTTAAAAGGAAACCATTTGGTCTACTTGACCTAATTCGGTGGAAGTCTTCTTCGAAAAAAGATTTCTTGCTACTATTATCTATACTGTTCACGTAATCTTTATCAATAAACTATATTCATCATTGCTTTCCAGTCATTCTTAATGCCTCAATAAGATTGATTTCGACTATTCCTAACATTATTTCTAAAAAAAACTATTCATAACATCTCAATAAGATCAATTTCTATCATACTTTACATGGTCATAATACTCTTTATAATAAAGCTCAGTGAAGCAATAAACACATCCATTTACTCTTATACTTTGGTACTTATCATCAAGATCATTACATGTTATCTAGAGATGTATTTCTAAAAATTCACCGATTAATAACTTATGCCAAGGATACCTTTGTCTCAATTAATTTTGGACAACACTTCTCCCTTTGCGTCTGTCCATAATCGCGGTGGACCTTCCTACAATCGTGACAGAAGCTCTTAGATTTGGCCATAACCATGGGGGCTCTGCCACGATCGTGCCCGAACTAATTAATCCCAGCCACACGATCGTGCCCTTCTTCTTTTTCCTCGAATCCATCACATATAGTAACATCATTTACACTCTCAATCTATCCCCAATTGATCATCATAAATGCTTTCATGCATTACTCTGATTCATCTTAAAATTTTAAATATGGGGATTAAAGAATTAAAAGCATTTAATAAGTCATGGAACGCTTCCTATTTTATATTCAAGTATATGATACATATATGCTTAATGACATCATTTGTCAAGGTAATCACATTATCCAACATATATTCACAATAACGTTTCAACTTAACCTAGGTGACTTTTACTTATCTCGTTATCATTCATCTCATCTTCCAATTATCCTTTATTACATCTTACATATGTATATTCTCAATCAATTTAGAATTATATAGGCATAGCCATTATGAAATTCTAATCTCAATTCCATTGACATATTCTTGTGTCAAATCATAACTCTTATCACATTAATCAAATAACCATTTCGAATCCAATTTCAACCTCTCAAGATCATAAAAGTTTTTGTTTTCATTTAACTTTGCGTATACAATTTAAATCTTATCATTTCTACTATATCTCTATTTTCCTCAATCAATCCACGACAATATATTCACATCTATATCACATTCAAGTATATACCATCACAGTACAATATTGATATCATGTTCAATAATACAACCACACATACACATATAGTGAATCTTTATCTATAATATCGAACCAGATACTTTCTAGACATCCACAAAATTTTATTTTCTCATATCCTGATAGATTATCATCCTTCTCATTGCTTCTAACAGCTCAACTCTTAACGAATGCTCAAATGTGTGACTAAAACTGGGGATCAGTTGCCACTGCATGCTATGGCATGTTTAAAATGCATATATCTTGACACATAGTTTGAGAAATGCCCATGTAAGATACCAAATCTAGGCTCTACCAAAATTGTAACACCTTACTTCCACCGAGCACCTATCCATACATCTCGAGGATATTCGAACACACACCCTGTGAAAGTGGCATGCTAGAGCAGTCAAACAGAACTCAATGCAAATTTTCTTAAACATCACACACATTTTTCGAAAAACCACTAATCATTAATGGACCATTTTATTTAAAAAATCACCAAATACAATTGTCATTACAAACTCACATTTGATCAAACATTAAACACATTGTCGAAATTTCAATATTCTTTTGGGCCCATTACAAATACAAAATATATTTTATTATAACTTTTATTACAAACATAATTCATTTATACAATAAATGAAGCTTGCAAAATACAATATTTAATACTAAATTTACAGAAAATATATACAGACGCCAATTGATCCTAACCTCTATCTTATACTCAAATGCAGTGGTTAGACTCTAGTTGGTCTAATTGGGTGTCTCCATTGAGCTTGAAAAATATGTTGCAAATTTTGGGGTGAGTTTTGCGAACTCAATGAGTCGACCATCCTTGATGGCTCACTCAATTCACATAACACATTAATTCATGTAATCACGTAATTTACACCATTTTACTAAACAACATGTTGAATCATGTACACTTCATATTTTCTTAATTCATATTTCACATCTAGAAATCATGCAAACTATTTAATTCAATCATTTAAGTCATACATATCAATTATATATGCGCTGCTTATAAGACTCACTTCCAATTGTTATTGTTGTGATTAAGTGCTTGTAACTGTCCCATATCCATTGTGAATATCGGGCTCATTAATAACTATCCCTTATCCATTGGGGATATAGGGCTCATTTTACATAGTGATCCAAAGGCTCTTACCACATTCTTAGCTTTAAGCTCTTTTTTACTTTCTGAGCTTTAAGCTCTTTTTTGGTGGCTACTCTGGTCACAACAACCTTTATGTTGTCATGCATTCATATAATAAAATGCATCATATGTATTCAGTCAATCAATTGTGCTCAATTTTACACTTTCACTTTCACATTCTCATTTATATTTATCATCGAACCCTGATCTGGAATTCAACATTTAAGTTAAGAAACACTTATTCAGATAAATTCACATTCAATGAGCACTTCCAATGATTTTTACATGCATCAAATGCCTCTGACATTTATTGTCTAGAATCAACACATTTGCATCACATAATTCAATATAGAAATTTAAAACAAAATAAACAATGAAAGTGAGATCATCTAGGTCGACTTACATTAGGCTCTAGATTAGCATTAGCTTCCATGATACCGAAATGTATGGATGCTAACGTTCTGTGCTGTATATCAACATTATGTAATACAAATATTGCACATACATTATTAATTGTACAATGACATAAACATTCAATTATACACATATGTATATGTGTAATGTACAATGCATGCTCATATTGACAATCCCAAGTATATTTCCTTAATTCACATCTCATAACCATTCATACTTCATAACTCATATATGCCTAATTTGAACTTAGGTTTACACCTCAATTATACAAGATTATTCTAATTTCATCACCCAATCATTCACAAAAGTTATTCTAGCGTTATAAGATCACATAATATCCAATTTCTCATTCATCTTTACTTAATACTCATCATTCATCTCCTTTGAATCTCATTAGCATTCATAAGATCACTTTCATTCATTTCACATTGTCATTATCACAATTTCATCGGATCTATGTCTGTTAAGCGGACTTTATGTTTGTAAGGCAAACATATAACTATATATATTGTCTTTCGGAGCAATTTCAGTCCAAATGGCCAGTAAATGTCCATTAGGCAGACTTCATGTCTGCTGGGCGGACATTCTCAGGTTTTCCAGCTTTCCAACTTCGCTTATATCCATTTGGAGGGACATTATGTCCATTGGGTGGACATTCACTGGACACTTGTAGAAATGTGAAATTTTGACCTTTTAGACAACAAATATCTCCCTGGAGTCTTCACGGAAGTCATAGAACTCGAAGTCCTCTTAGAAAAAAATACTTAAATGAACTTAGTCCGACATCCATAGTGAAAGTTATGCCTCTTTCCCCAAAATCTATCCATTTACTTAATCCTATTAATCTTAATCTATTTCCTTAATTATAACCTCAATTATCACCCTAAGCAGTCACACATTTAATCACTTATTCAAGCATCATACTAGGTTCATTTCAAGCTTCATTCTAGCCTAAATGCATCATAGGAAAGTGTCTTATCAATTGTTATCTCAAACATCACATAAAGGAAACATATTTCATGTAAAAGTCATTCCCATTTTCCATCTTCTACAACTCTATTTTAAGGTCAATTTTGTATGACCATTATGACCTAGAAATGAGATATTTAGACAACACATTCTTCTAAATAAATGTTCCTATATGCCTTAAGTTTCTAATGACATTAATTTCATGCATTTGGTTCAGTATTCTGCAAGTTATACCCAAAATACTAAAGACTATTCTCATACCATGACAACACGTAGTTCTCAACTTCAGGCCAAATTTCAAGACCCTTAAAGATAAAATTCAAATTCAATTCCTTCATGAAAATTGTAGCCACATTTCTTTAGTTTAATATTAATTAAAAATAATACCATTTGGATATCTACAGATCAATATATGGCCAAAATACAGATGAATATTTAGTGAAAACACTCCATCTAACATATTCTAGCACATATTTAACTTCATTTTCAACTTTACTTTGTCTCAAAACTATAATTCTACTTCTTCTCATTTCATGACAACACACTAGTCTTTACTTTGGATTTAAACTCATTCTAGTTCATCTTTATAACAGCTACCAATAATCTACGTGATCACTTCTCAAAACAGAACATGAGTATATATAATCCCTTTATAAATTTCTGCATTCATTCTACCACATTTAAAATGATCATTCTAGCTAAAAATCATCTCTCGAACAATTTATGTATTATCACTCTCAATATACACAAAAACAAGACATCTATAAGCTCAATTTTCTCATCCATGTTTCAACATGTTTTCATCACCATTTTATGATCTTTCAACATCTAACTATCATCATGCATGTTTCACTCAACATATCAAGAAGAATAACACGCTACTTACTTGTTTAATCTTCAAGATCTTCAAAATCACCAAGAAACCCTAACTCTTTAAGCTACACGATCACCATCATCGTGAAGGGGGTAGGTTAGGTTTTCTTGTGGTAAGATGATGAAGACAATAAGAATGGAAGTAGTAAATGATGGATGAAAGCAAGGTGCAACGTTAATGAAGTTTGGTCAAGTAAAAATCGTGAAGGAGAAGAAGAAGAAAGCAATAAAGAAGATGAGAATTGGAATTAAATTGAAAGACAAGGTAAAAGATGGTCTTTCACCTTAAGCATCGTGGATTAAAATAAGTGGCAAGGCAAGTGACACTTGTCACTTACCACTTGTCACTTTTTGCAGCCTCCATTTGATTCTTTTAAAAACTAGTCCATTTGTTTCCAATTTCTAATCCAATTGACTCCCAATTTACAATGACATATGTCATTAAACCCTAATGTCACTCATAAAAATTTCTATTGCCATCTGAAACTTATTTCAGTTACTATTTCTCAATTGTCTAGCCACTTGTCATTTTTCCAGTCCAAAAATACCCTTAATATCTAGAAAAATCTCAAAATTTACCAAAAATTCTAAATCACTAATTAAACACACCAACTCAATGTTTAAGAAAAATAATCCACAATTCACATTATACTCACATTAAATATCAATTATACCTAGAAAGTGTCAAATGAGTGCATGTACAGTCATTGAAATATGTGCAGAACAAAAAAATTCACGTATATGTATACCAATATTATGCATGAGTATGAAATGCATTGTTCTAATCTCTTATTGCTATTTCTCATTTACAGAAATTTAGGGTTCTAACCTTAGTATGGAAACGGGATGTTACAATTCTCCCCCTTAATAAATTTCATTCTCGAAATTCTTATTTGATTAATGAAAAAGGCAGGGGTGTTGTTTCCTCATATGCTCCTCCGTTTCCCATTTAACTTCATCACTCAAATAATTTCTTCCAATTAACTATAGCCGATGGAATCACTCGGCCTTTCAATTACTTATTTAGATATCCTTCTCTCTTAACTGATTCCTGAATGTATCTCATATTACTCACAAATTTCACTTCCTAGGCTGACAATACATCTATCGGATCATACTAATATCTCCTAAACATACTCATGTAACACAGTATAGATCTGATATATCTTTGTTGGTAAGACTATCTTAAGTCAATGGTCCTATGGTCTCAATAACTTCATATGGACTAATACAATTCGGGCTTAGCTACCCTTTTTTTTAAAATAAACTTTAGGACACCTTGCCAACGTGGTACTTTTAGAAACACTTTATCTATCTCTCTATATTCCATATCTTCTGTGTTGATCCACCTAACTTGTTTATATTTCTTGAATCACTTAATTTCTAATACAGTTCAATTTCACTTATCAACAACATCTCTAATTAATTATGGCCTTCAACTATTTTAGGCCTTATTCATTCCAATATAAAGGCGGACAACTCTTTTTGTTATATCACGCCTTATATGGTGTCCTACCGATATCACTGTGATAATGATTGTTATGCTAAAAATTAATCAAAACTGTATATTGATCTTATGTTCTTATGAACTCCAAAATAAAAATTCTAAGTATATCTCCAACACTTAAGACTGTTGGTAATTCAAACATTCAGTCGCTTGATTCTACATCCTTAGCTGCTAAATGCTGTTTCGATGTATTCCTACTAGGATGTAAAGCATAGTTTGTTATTTGTGCTTTCTCTAATAATCTCTTTGTTCAATTATCTTTATCGGATTTACATACGTTTTGCTATAATCACAAAATATCATTTTTCCAATTCAACTCAAAATTCGAATTCATTCCCAATTCCTTAATAAGATTCACAAATTTTGAATCCTCACTTATGGCTTTTCTAATGCTTTCATATAAAACTAATCTTAAATTCAATATAGCTAATATTACTTCATTTGGCCCCAAATTCAACTCAACATTCTATGTTTTTTATTGCACTAGGTTTAGTAATCTCAATATCTGAATTTGTACTATACTGCTATCAGATTTTTTGTTCAATAGATCAGATTATATCCTAATCTCTGGTGTGAAACATCATTATATACTACAAAATCTCCAAATCCAAATGATAAAATTACATCGGTGTTTTTAATTCCTCAAAATTCATTTTACATCCATTAGTCCATCTGAATGACACATTTTTCCTCAGAAGTTTCGCACTTTATCATTACCTCTACTTTCTTTGGGTTTACCAATATGCCATGTTCAGATACTATATGACCTAACATATTACTTAATCAAGCTGAGATTCACTCTTATTGAACTTGACATATAATTGTTTTTCCTTCATGATAAGTAAGGCTAGCCTCAAGTGTTCAAAATATTCCTTTTATCTTTTCGAATACACTCAAAATTTCTTCTATGATCATAGTCACTAATTGATCCAAGCAAACTTGGAACACATTATTCTTCAATTCCATAATACTGCCGGGGGCATTTGTCAACCCAAATAGGTATTTCAATTAACTCAAAGTGTCCATAACTATTTCTAGAAACTCTTTGGCAGCTAATTTCTCAAATGAGGTAATGTTATCACCTAATTTTCTCAGTCTCCCGATTTACTTCTTTTCTCAAATGATTTTCTCCATTTATTCGATTTCCTCAGATTTCTCATTAATTTATTCTAATATCTGTCCATTCGTAGTAATTTCTCCACACATTTCAATTTATTCACAAGCCTCAATTTTCTGAACATAATCGTCAAATCTAACTTGTACCTTTCGAATATAAGAATATAGAGCACATTGTGGACCAGTTTCTTTAGCAATAATAATAATATCATCCCAATTTTAGGAACCTAATAATGTAAATGGGTTTCCTTTCATCAAGAAGATACAAGTACTCTCTATATGTAGTATTTTCAGCTTCTTATGCCTGAGTGTTAATTAGAAATAGGTCTTTAATATTCACTTCTGATTCATTCAATATTCATTCCTTCTTAAAAGTAAACCATTCAATCTACTAGACCTAATTTAGTGAATTCTTCTTTGAAAGAAGATTTCTTACTACTATCATCTATACTGTTCACGTAATCCTTATCAATCAACTGTTTTCATTATTACTTATCGGCCATTCTTAGTACCTCAAGAAGATCAATTCCAACTATTCATAATCTCTCAATAAGATCAATTTCTGTCATAACTTATATGATCGGAATATTCTTTATAATGAAACTCAGTGAAGCAATAAACACATTCATTTACTCTCCAAACTTTCCAAAATTCACATTCATTCCATACTAATTTAACTATCATATTGATTTCATTAGAACTTACAAAACTCCACTTATTTGATTCTTTTTCATTCATTTAATCCCATTCATTATTGTAACCTTAACTCTTTCGAAAATACATCAAATTTTCTCCATAGTTCATCATTTCATTATATTTGTTTAAACCCATGCTTCCACTATGCTACTTTGAGTGCTCTCATAATTTTAACTATAGGGACTATGACTATAGAGTATTTAATATGTCATAGATCACTCCCTATACCATATCCAAGTATATATTACATATATGCTCTATAACACTATTCACCAAAGTAACCACATATCGGGTATGCACTCGCAATAACAAATCAACTTAACCTTGAGGAC
>JAOQMS010026045.1:0-15275 GCA_027563885.1 Erythroxylum longipes | reverse complement strand
AATGCCCTTAATTCCTTCTCATGCATTTAATCCATAAGCTACTTATGCTTAAGTTAATGAAAAAAATTTCAGGGGGCCGACAGACATTGTCCACTTTCATCGAATTTTCCATAATGTTCACCACCTCTATCAGACCTTACTATCTTTACTTTTCTATCTAACTGCCTTTCTATCTCATTAATGAACACCTCTAGGATATCCACAGACTGAGACTTCTCATGTAGCAAATAAATATATCCATATCATAAGAAGTCATCAATGAAGGTAATGAAATATTTTTAGCTGCCCCAAGTAGGAACATCGAAAGGACCACAGATGTCAGTGTGTATTAATTCAAGTAATGCATTACTTCTTGTGGCTGGATGCTTTGATATATGTTTGGTGTGCTTGCCTTTAATGTAATCCACACATATATCCCAGTCAACAAAATTCAATGGAGATAAGATTTGATTTTTCACTAACCTCTGTACCCTTTCTTTGGATATATGACCTAATCTTTTATGTCATAAAAAAGCAGAACATTTATTATGTGCACTATGTTTATTTCCTATAATATGGTCAACATGAAATAGAGATTCAACAAAATCAACATCAAGATTGAAACGATATAAACAATCAATTAATGTACCAGAACCATAATAGTACTTATGTTTATACAATGAAAAAACATTGTTTCCAATCTTAAATTGAAATCCTACATCATCCAATTTTGCAACAGAAACTAAATTCCTAGCACATTCAGGAACATAAAGACACTTTTCTAGATATAGGTAACACCCAGTGTCCAAGATCAATCTGTACGTCTCAATGCCCTCTATTCGTGCCTTCATTCTGTTCCCTATATACAAGAACTTTTCAGTTCCGTTTATGGTTTGGATCGAAAGAAATCCCTGTTTAACATATGAAACATGAGTAGTTGCACCAGAATCTAACCACCAGGTATATTTTGGCACGTCAATAAGATTTGATTCAAAACATTCTAAGACATAGCATGTACCTTTCTTTTCGAACCAAACCTTTCTTTTAGGACAATCTTTCTGAAAGTGACCAGGCTTCTTACAGAAGTGGCATCTCTCATCTTTCTTGATTTGAGCCTCATTAACTTTGTTGAGAGCTTTGTCCTTATTTTTTCTTTTCTGTCGTGGTTTATTCTTGCTGCTACTAGCACTTTGATGAAACGTGAGATGAACGGAGTGTTCCTTTATTTTCTTCAATCTCCCTTCCTCCTGAACTAACATGGCCTTAATTTCTTGAAGGTTCCATTTTTCTTTAATAGTGTTATAGTTCACTTGGAACTGGCCAAACTCTAGAGGAAGTGAGTTGATTATAAACTGTACCAAAAAGGACTCACTCACATCCATACCCATAGATTTCAACTTTACAGCTAGGTTTGACATATGAATTATATGATCATGAATGGGCTGTGACCATTCAAACTTTTTGGTCGTTATCTCACTCATTAAAGTCCCTACTATGGACTTGTCAGCTATATCTGATTGGGAGTATTCCTTAAGCTTTAACATGAACTCTTTTGCATTATCCGTCTTAG
Source organism: Erythroxylum longipes (assembly GCA_027563885.1). NCBI lineage: Eukaryota > Viridiplantae > Streptophyta > Magnoliopsida > Malpighiales > Erythroxylaceae > Erythroxylum > Erythroxylum longipes. Next base: position 13,726 of record JAOQMS010026045.1, on the reverse strand, counting down.
GCATTGATGGCTTCACATTTTCAGCGATTGTCATTCGCATCAAATTCAAACTTAGCCTGTTAGACCGTACCTAAGCCTCATAATAAGACTTGTCAGCTTCATAACTAGTCTCAGTTATTGCTGCGGGCCTTACGGATGAAACTATGGCCAAGTCTAAATCCATTACACCTAGTTGGAACTGGATTTGTTCGGACCAATCCCCATAGTTCAGACCATTGAACTTGATTAAGTCATTGCCTAAGGCGAACAAATTAGTAGATGCTGCATATACAATATATAGTCCACGCATTAATGCTTTGAGTAAACCTAAATGGATTCAAACTAACTAATAATCTTTGATTATGCATTTAAATTCTCCTTTAGGTGAAATTTAAATACGTAGTAGTAACCTATTCTGATGCATATATAATACTATAATGGACAATCAAGCATATTCTAATCAACATGTATATTATCTTTGGATATACAATCATATTAACCAAATTTGTTGACAAACTCCCTTGAATGTCATTAATTATAAGCAATGATCCACCCTTGGGTGACCTCCTAGCGTTATAATTAATAATCTCAATTGTTCAGTTCAACCTTTATGTCATTTGAGCATCATATCATGTTGAACAATTGAACAATTCACAATTAAATGTTTAATATTTTTCAAGCTAAGCCACTTTGGTGACTAACAAGCTGTCTACGCAATAAACATTTAATTGGACAATTATCATACATGAAATTTTTAATTTAATTAGTTTGGTCACTTTGGTGACTAACAAACTATTCTAAATGTCCATAATGTCATGTATTACATTTAACATATACTAGGAAAATTTAATTCTAACTATTACATAATATAAAATATTCAAAGTACCAAACAAATATATAATGACACTAATTTCCAAAATTATATTATGTATAAATCAATTATGAATTAAATAATTCTTTATGTTCCAGCCTAAAATTATTATTCTTTAGGTTTAAAGTCCATAAGAATTTACTAACCCAAAATGTTGTCCCTTAATGGCTTAAAGGCCCAAAATTAGTCCAAAAGTTGCTCATTCGGCCTGGAAACCTGTCAAGCGCATGCACGCCAGCGTCTGCCTTTATCTTAAGCAGCGTCTGGAGGGTGCAATCATCTACCACATCACGTCGCACGTGCCAAACGCTGCACCATTGTCTTCCTTCGACGATGGTTTTTGTTTTCATTTCTTTTTTTTAATAACTATTCTATCATGCCATAATCCATCCCTTCCTAGTGTTATAGCCTTCAGAACATGTCAAGTTTTTCATTTCAGGAAGTAAACTTTTCGTCTCTTTTCAACAACCGTAAAACATGTCTTTATCCATGATAGCATTATAATCACAGATACCTCTCCAAGCATGGCAATACCCATAAATACCAAGACCGAAGGCATATTTGATTATTTATATTATGTCAACAACCAAGTTTCATATTCGTTTCTAGCACATTTAAAACATTCATCCGTATTGTGTTTATTACGGTGATAAAGCATGGCGCATGAAAAACAATTAATATTCATAAATAACAACAAGCAATCGTTGGCTGTTATATCTATGTCGTATATGAAGAAAAACACTCCATTCATACGGAAACATAACCATACCGAAATGGTAGAAAACAGATCACGTCAAACTTGGCTCTGATACCAATTGTTATACATTTATTGGATCGCATGATTTTGTGCGTACCTCTATCCATGATTGTTTTTCGTAAGATGTTGATTTCCTTGAAAGAGTTTTATTTCCTCTCGTCTTCTTCCTTTATTGACTTCTTCAATGGTTCAGAATCTATGATTCAATAAGTTTTTTCAACTTATATAGCATCACCAATCGACATGTCGTTTGGTAATTGGAAGAGAGAGGAAAAGGGTCTTTGACCCATTTGAGATCCATTATTTAATACCCAATAACCATTATCTTGGGTGCTTTTCATGGGACTCAAATCTATAAGTCATATGAGACATTAAATAGTCTAACATCTTGCTTTAGTAGGGTTAGACTGTTAAAATACAAACTATAACTTAAATTTCGTCTTGTCATGTTCCTAAAACAAAATATAATGAGTGAGAAGAATGGTCTGTGATAATATTTGAGGGGACTGTTTTAGTTAAACAGTTTTTACCTTATTTTACTAATCTTATTCACATGTTTACGTGAAGTTAATAAAAATGTGGGGACAAAATTAAATGTCATTGTAACATCCTATCATAAACAAAGAAATGGTTAGATATTGGATAAAGCTAAATACAGTGGCTCTAATGCCACAAATAACCCCACTTTAAACGGATATGAACCCTACTCTGTCACCAATACTGAAAATCCTGGTGCTGTGCTTGTCACTACACCATTCAACGGGAACAACTACATTACTTGGAGTAAATCCATGACCAGAGCCTTGTGTGCCAAAGACAAGTTATCTTTTATAGATGGAACCTGCATCATGCCCATAGAAAAACCCAATTTTGGTAGCAAAATGGAGGAGAGCAGACAGTATGGTAAGATCATGGATTCTCAATGCCATGATTAAAGAACTTGTTGATGCTTTTCTATCCTTTACTACAGCTAGAAAACTCTGGGTAGAATTACAAGAGAGGTTTGGTGAAGCTAATGGGCCATTATTGTACCAAATAGAAAGAGAGATAAGTTCCCTTAAATAAGGCACTTTAACAGTTTCTGCTTATTATACTAAGCTTAAAAAATTATGGGATGATTTGTCTAGTTTAAGTCCTATTCCTATGTGTACTGGTGATGCTTCTAGGGCTATCGTGACTAAGGAAAATGCTCACAAACTTGTGCAATTTCCAATGGGACTAAATGATGAATTTGAGCACATTGTTAACCAAATTATGTTGATGGAGCCTTTACCTATAGTAAACAAAGCTTTTTCTATGCTACAAACTATTGAGAGACAAAGAGTAATGAACCCTAGCATGGATAATACTCCTAACATGGTAATGCTAGCTAAGCAATCCAATAGCATGAAGAAGGGTGGAAGAAGCAATAACAGTTCGAACAAAGGTCCTTTTCTCAAAAAGGAGGATAAGTACTGTGAAAAGTGCAAAAAAAATAGGCATACCATGGAGACCTGCTTTAAAATTCATGGGATTCTCGACTAGTACAAGGAGCTTATTGCACAAAGGGAGAAAGGAAAAGCAAACATGGCACAATCAACAAACAATCCAGCAGATATCATGAAAGAACAGAATGAGAAAAACTTATTGAATGCACAGATACCCTCCAATCTTGCCAATTTCATTCAACAAGAAATAAATAAAGCTATCAAAGGCAAAACTACTAGAGAGACAAAATTTTCAGGATTTCAAAATTACGCAGGTAATCTTATCTATTTTGTGCACACAACATTCAATAATAGTAATTCTTAGCTCATTGATTCTGGTGCATCTACACACATGACAGCAGACCTTAGTCTTTGCACTAAATATGTGGTTAATAATGCCTATGATCCTGTTACTTTACCTGATGGAACTACACAAAGGGTTGCTCGTGTTGGTCAGAAATATATGGGGGACAGATTTTTCCTTAGGGAAATTTTACATGTACCTAATTTCTTCAAGAATCTGCTGTCTATTAATAAACTCACTACTCAGAATGAAGTTGCTGCGGTGTTTATATCTAACAAGTTGTTTTTGCAGGACTTTGGGACTAATGATGTTATAGCTATTATCAAGGCAGTGAATGGATTATATGAGCTAGATCCAGATACTTTCCTTACCCCAACAACCTAAAGGTCCCTCTTTAGAATTCTACAAGACTGAGAATGTTGCTTTTAATGTTTTTGTGAATCTTAATGTGTGGCATTCTAGACTAGGGCATGTATCCAAAGAAAAGTTACAACACATCAATGAAAACATGAGTGTCAAGTGTGTCCTTTGGCTAAACAACATACGAAACCTTTCCCTAAGCATGAAATTCATACACAAAGGCCTTTTGAGATCATACACGTAGACTTACCCTACACCATTGCCACTATGGGTGGTTCACGTTACTTCCTCACCATTGTGGATGATTACACAAGAGCAACCTGGACTTTCATACTAAAACACAAACACCAAACATTACAAACCATTGTGCAGTTTCTCAAAACCATTGAGAGACAGTTTGACACCAAAATATTAAAAATACAGAGTGATAATGGGAGAGAATTCATTAATCATGAATGCAACAACTTTTTCACAGAAATGAGAATTCAACACCGAAAGAGTAGTCCTTACACCCAGCAGAATGGGGTAGTGGAAGTTAAGCATAAACCCTTACTACAAATTACTAGGGCCCTACTTTTCAAAGCCAAATTACCTAAGGGTTATTGAGGAGAAGCACTCATAACTGCCACATACCTGCTAAATAAAATACCTACAAAGGTCTTGGGTTGGATGAGCCCCTTCGAGAAGCTGCACAAAAGAAAACCAAACTATGAGCATCTCAAAATTTTTGCTTGTCTTTGTTTTGCATTAGATAAAACACCAAATAGAACAAAATTGGACCATAGGTCAAAAAGGTGTGTTTTCTTGGATACATGCCAGATTATAAGGCCTATATAGTCATGGATTTGGATACTAAGGCAGGTTTTGTGTCAAGGGATGTTATATTTTACGAGGATGTTTTCCCCTTAGCAGACAATGTTACCAGCACCATACAAAACCTAGACCCTTTGTTCACAAGTAGTTTAATTGATGAAGCCATAGAATATCCTATACAAATGCTGACCATAGAAACTACACAACCTACCGAACAAAGAGACCATAGTCCACAACAAACAACATATGACCAACAAAATTCCCAACCATCTGATCACCCTATATCTGACAACCTACTAAACCAAAACATATTACCTACTGCTCCCTCACAAAGGAAAAGCAACAGAACCCATAAAACTCCCAAATACCTACAAGACTATGTCCATCAAACCATAGCTAGTCAATCCATTCACTCCCTTGATCATGGAAATATAACATTACAAGTTTCTTGTCCTGCAGGAACAACTGGAGAAAGGCTAGAGGTACTAAACATCAAACATAGCAATACATACAGTAACGTCATAGGTAATGTATCTGAAATTTTTGAGCCTTTATCCTACAAAAGTGCTAGTAAAGACGAAAGGTGGGTAGAGTCCATGAATGTGCAACTGTCTGCTCTAGAGAAAAATGGAACATGGAAAGTCACAGAATTACCTAAGGGAAAAAGGCTATAGCTTCAAAATGGGTGTACAAAATAAAGTACAATGCAGATGGGACAATGGACAAACTAAAATCCAGACTTGTGGCTAAGGTTTTAGTCAAAGGGAAGGGGCTGGCTACTCAGAGGTTTTCTCTCCAGTAGCGAAAGTTGTGATCATAAGAATGTTTTTGGCCATTACTACCTCTAGGCAATGGCAAATTCATTAATATGATATCAATGATGCTTTTCTTCATGGATGTTTAGAAGCAGAACTTTATATGCAACCTCCACAAGGTTACACTAAAGTCAAGGAAGGGCAGGTGTACAAGCTAATTAAGTCTATCTATGGCTTGAAAAAAGCTGGCAGGCAGTGGAACAAAGAATTATCTAAGAAGCTATATTCCTTAAGATTCACAAAATCAAAGGTAGATCATTGTCGATTCATTAAGGGTATAGGAGATGATTTCATGGCAGTAATTGTTTATGTAGATGACATTTTGATGACAGGTGCAAATGAAGAGCAGCTAGAAATAGGTAAGAAGGCATTAAGTGCAGAGTTCACTATCAAAGACTTAGGATATGCTAAGTTCTTCTTAGGAATTGAAATAGCAAGAGGAGAAGAAGGGATGATGCTTACTCAAAGTAAGTACATCAGAGACATTCTGCAGGAGATCAACTTGTTGAATTGTACACCTTGTGCAACACCCATGGTTACTGGGAACAAATTAACCATTGAAGAAGGTGAGTTACTGGAGAAACCAGAAACGTACAGGAGAATAGTAGGAAGATTACAATACTTAGGCTTTACTAGGCCTAACATTACGTATGTAACACAACAGCTCAGTCAATTTATGAGCACTAGACTACCACATTGGGAAGTTGCTAAACGAGTGCTGAAGTACCTCAAAGGAACCCAGGATTTAGGGATTTTTTATCCAGCATAAGAGAACCCTCACCTTATGGCTTATTCGGATTCGAATTGGGGAAGTTGCATCTTCACTCAACGATCCTTGACTGGTTTATGTGTATTCCTCGGCAAATCTCCAATCTCCTGGAAAACAAAGAAACAAACGACGGTAAGTCGTTCATCAGCTGAATCAGAGTACAGAAGCTTAGCGTCAACCACCTACGAATTAAAGTGGATAGTACAGTTGCTCCAAGTGTTTCAAATCAACAATCAAGAACCTATACCTTTATATTGCGATAACAAAGCCGCGATCTACATCTCCAAGAACCTAGTTTTTTCACGAAAGGGCAAAGCACCTCGAGATCGACCTCCATCTGGTTCGGGATTGCGTGAGCTTAGGGTTTCTACAACTACAACACACGAGGACGACGGAACAACTCGCGGATCTCTTCATGAAGCCGCTAAGTGCACGAGTGTTTTTAGGTCTTCTCAACAAGTTCGGAGTCATCTGTTCTCAGTCGAAGCTCCAACTTGATGGGCAGGTGATAAAATGCCCAAAAACACTTTAAGTGGATTGGACCAACCCAATAAACATTAGCTAATGTTTATTTTTGTCATTTTCTCACACTCAAATGTGCATGTCAGTACTGTACAACTAGCATTGAAAATTGAGAGGATTTTCTGTTTCCATGATTCTAGGAGAAATAGCCAATAGACAAGAGGTAGAAGTTAGTATAAATAAAACCATGTACATACGAGAACTTTCAAGAAAAATATTGTTTTCTTCACCTATCATTTTTCTTCACATCCATCATGGACATATAAGAGTTGCCATGAGGACCTGAAACGTTTCCTGTTATAATGGTCTGACCCATGACAGAGAAGTATTGAGAATTTTGATTTGCTTGAGAGAAACCAGAACTCCTTCCAATAAATAACAAGAAAAAAGATCAGAATGTGATACTTAACGTTGTAGATGGAAGGATTTTTTCAATCACAAAAACAAGAAAGGATCAGAATGTAATACTTGTTCTATAGAAGTAAAGCATTAATATCTTCAGAATTAATTCTTACAATATAAGACATTCTTGAAAATAAAATTTGATGAAATCTATATATTAAAAATCTTTTTAAATAAATTAATTTTATATCCCTTTGTCCTTTTTGTTTTTATATTATTTTGGTGGATTAATCCTAAATTTTAATAAGTAAAAAATAATTAATTCATATCCTTTATAACTAATTCGATACGCTTCGTTACATAACCGAATAAGAACTTAAGATTACTTCATTATTTGATTTTTAATTAGATTTAAATATAATTAGTTAATTCAATATTATTGATCATATTATAATATTTACATGCTTTATAATTATAAAATTAAATAGCATAAAACTTCATGAAATTAAATAGCATAACTTCAACTGCATAAAAATTGAATCTTGAAAATTCAAATTAACTAATTTTGTATAAAAACTAAATAAATGTGATCTAATCATAAAATAATAAAATTTAATTGTATAATTTAAAGTGAATAAAAATTCAACATAAATAACTTTATATTATAAATAACAAATGCGGGTTATGATAGTTGTAATATTTATGCAATATACTTTCATTCATATACTATAATTCATTGATCACAATACTAGGTTCGTAAATAATGATATAAACAAATTTCATCATAGTCTACAATTATGTATTTTAATTTTTAATGTTAAATATTAAAGCATGAACATATATTCTATTACAAAATATGAAAGTTTTAATGCAAAATAAAAATGTATAAATAAACTTAAAGTGTTAGTATCAATAATAAATAAATATTTCCTTAAATAAAATTTTTGTTGCAAACTTATAGTTAACATATTTGATATCATCATATTAGTACTAATATGCATAAAATATCTTTATTTTTTGATTATTTAACTGTTAATTGAACTTAAGCATAATTACTTAACATTCTAAGGGCAATGCATGGGGTCAAGATATAAGAAGAGAAAGGACATCTGTGACTGACGAGATTGACGTAAGGAGTCACGGTAGAAGATCAAGCCTGTTGTCTTCGAGTGAATTAGACGATGACCCTTTTGATTTGAAAGAGTCATCGACATTTAAATAGTATTTAATGAAATAATTATATGGATATATGGTGGGCAATAATTCTAAACTAAGATAATTTATAATATTACTAGCCGAGAATTATAAGAACAGAAACTTGGAAATAAGTGATTATGAGTAAAGTTCTGGTTCTGGACCGTCTCACACAGATATTATTATTAGGCCTAGGTCAATGGATAACAACCTCATAAACACATACAGAAGGATTACACCTAGGCTCTTGAAGGCGTAGCCCTTAAACCCAAGGCTCTGTGCCTTCGCAAATTCTGAAATTGGTTCACAGAGTCCATGCTCTGGATCTGTTTCTCGTTTCTGGTTCCCAGTCGTCAATTTCATCTGTAAAGCTCCTTCTCTAAATTCCACAGCACTCCTCTCCAGTTCTTCAGGTACACTTATTCATTTCTTCCGAAACCACACACGCTCTGCGCAAATTCTCCCGCTGAAAAGCGCCCACGTGGAAAGTCCACTTTGGTTTCCTCAGAAAAACCCATCTCTCCCAATGCGGAGTTATCAAACAGCAGGAGCTGGTTGGCCGAGTGGCACAAACCCTTTAAACGAGTCCACCTCATATCGCCTCAGGCAGTGTATAATTATAGAAATAGGAGTGGTAACAATATCGATAGTAGCGGTGTTGGTAGTACAATGGAGAAAATTTAAAATTTTAAAAGCCATTTTAATTAAAATTAAAATTAAAATTGAAATTCGATCAAATTTAAAATTTAAAAAGTCATTTTAAATTAAAAATAGAAAAACTTCAAAAAAATTAAAAATAAAATCAAACTTTAAATTTTTTTATTCAACACAAAATTTAATTGAATTGCAATTTTTTAATTTTTTAACAAATTATTAATCTACAAAAGTAAGACTTGAAGCCTACTTAATAGGCTTGGATTTAGTGTAATAGATATAAGAAACAACCTCTTTATTTGATAAGAAGAATATTGTAGACAACTAGACTTTCTTAGATCCCGCATTCACCAAGATTTTCATTAGTGTTGTTATCAGTGTTGTTGTTTTATTGCATTAGACACAATCAGGTTCAAGGTTTAGTCATTCAATTTTGATTTATAGAAAAGTTATTAATTATCTAAATAATACTGTAGAGTTCCATTATTTTAAGTAACATTAAGATTTTTGAAAATTAAGAATATTATAATCACATTTTATCTTTCCTAATTTTAAATTATAATAGATGCCTTACATCTTTATAATTTTATAATAGAAATTTGTATATAACTAATTTAAAAGTTGCATAAAAAATTAAAAGTTAGAAGTATAGTGATGTTTAAATTCATACTGAAAGCATTTTTAAATTTTTACATATTTCAAGCATTTTAAATTCTTAAACCATTAATTTGACAATTAATTTCCTTTTTATAATTAAGTTTAGGGTCAATGATTTCATAGTTAATATCCTTTTTATAATTTAGTTTAGGGTCAATGATTTCGTAAACGAAATCAGTCGACCAACCAAACTTTGATGTGACAATTGAAGCTATTTCCTTTCTATGATTAAGATTTATCTATTTAAATGTTAAGAAGGTTAGGATTTGACTTGTATGGGCAAGTAAACAAAAAATCATACAAGCACACAAAACTAAAAGAAGAGAAGACACAAAATTTCGAGAGTTAAAATGACACTGTGCAAACGATTAAGACAATAATTACAAATTATACATAATCGCTTCCTGCAATTTAAATTGTAATAATGGTCACATTTATTATTAATAATAATTATTAATTATTAAATAATAATCATACTTAATAATAAGCTTTAAAATATATAATAATTTATAAATTCCCTTTTAAATTAAATTATCTAACAAGATTGATTTAAAACTAAATACAATTTTCAATTCATTTGAATTTTTTCAAATTTCCTTCAAATTATCACGCTCAAATTATTAACAAATAATGCAGAAATTAATAAGTTCTTTAATTCTTTAGTCAAAATTTTTAAGTTTACTGGGTCAATTTCAAGTCCTAGTCTAAAGCAACAAACTTTATGTTTTAGATTTGTAGGAAACAAGTTACTGAGTTATTTTGATTGTTCCTTGAATTTAAGGATTCTGGTATTTTTTATGTCTATTTAGAGTTAAACTTGATGAATAAAGATATATTCCTGATCAATTTTAGGTTTTATACATTTTTTTACCTCTCTGTTTTGTTTAGTGTGCAAGAGAGAAGTTTGTAATTTTTATATTCTATTTATTTTATCATCTAGTATCAAAGTTTTCATGGCTATCAACCACTATGGGTATGATGCATGGAGCACCAAGATGAGGACTCTCTTCATCTCTCAAGATCTATGGGAGATGATGGAGAAAGAGTACACAGAGATTGAAGTTTCAACAGAGGTTTTTAAAGACCTTCAGAAACAGGATGCCAAAGCTCTCTTTTTTATTCAACAAGCAGTAAATGAATCCATCTTTCCTCGTATAGAGATATCTACCAATTGAAAGGAAGCATGGACTTACTTCTTAAGAGGTATCAAGGCACCACAAAGGTACAAACTGTCAAATTTCAAAGTCTTCATCCAAATTTGAAAAAAAATTTATGAAGGATGGTGAGTCCCTTGATGCATATTCTACCAACCTAATAAAAACTATTAATCAAATGAGAAAATATGGTGAAGATGTGTCTAAACAGAATTTGTTGAGAAGATTTTAAGAAGTTTGCCTAAGAAGTATAAGTATATAGTGGCTGCTATAAAAGAAGTAAATGACCTCAGTAAACTAACAGTTGACGAGCTACTTGGATCATTACAGTCTCATGAAGACAGATTAAGGCGATATGAAGATCAAAATATACCAGAAAACAATTTTCACACAAAAGCATTAAAAGGAATCTTAAACCGCAACAATGAATCAAGTGATAAGAGCAATAGTGAGGAATCTAGCTGGAAAAAAAGGGTGAGGTGGCCACTCTTATTGAGGAAAGCATGAACGTAGAGGAGGGAGACATCTTGGCAGTCAAAATCAAAATCACAAGGAGAAAGGAAAAACTGGTGAACTTCGAAAATTTCAATGTTATTATTGTAATAAATTTGGCCATAATGGAAAGTATTGCAGGTTCAATGAAAAGGATGAGAGTCATGCTAAGTATGCTGAACAAAATACAAAGGATGAAAGTGAGAGCTTGTTTCTTGCTTGTTATTCAGCAACTGTACATTCTCCAGATGTTTAGATTATGGACAGCGGGAGTAGCAATCATATGAAAGCTATTTTAGAGGCATTTATCTATCTAGATGAGTCTATACAAACCATTATAAAGATGGGAGATGGTGCAATTCATGAAGTAAAAGGAAAATGAGATGTAAAGCTAAATTTTGATGGCAGAAAATGCATCAAAGATGTGTTTATGTTCCTCATCTTGACTCCAATTTGTTAAGTGTTGGTCAATTTTTGAGGAAGGTTACTCTCTCGTCTTTAAGAATATGTCTTATGCTGTTTTATCTTATGCAAGCAAAAAAAATTGTTATTTAAAGTTCCAATGGCTAAAAACAATATATTTGCACTTCATGGTGATCAATATGCATTCAAAGCATTTTTGGAGGACAAAAATTGGTTGTGGTATCATAGGTATGGTCATTTGAACTTTAGAAGCTTGACTTTTTAATCTAATCAAAACTTGGTAGATGGAATGCCTAAAATTTAGGATGTTGGAGAAATGTTTGAGAACTATGTTTTTGGGAAACAACATAGGGTGGCTTTTCCTAAGGGAAACGCAAGAAGAGCATCTAAACCCATTGAGGTAGTGCATGCGGATCTATGTGGACCATTGAGTACTCCTTCTTTTAATAATAATACATATTTTGTTGTGATTATTGATGACTACAATAGGTTCATATGAGTTTATTTTGCTAAAGAAAAATTAGAAACATTCTCTATTTTTAAAAAATTTAAGAGTTGTGTTAAGAAGCAAAGTGAGTATTCCTTGAAGATTCTAAGAACAGATTGTGGTGGTAAGTTTCTCTCAAATAAATTTAATAGTTTTTGTGCAGATTCTAGAATTCTAATACAATTAACAGCTAGTTACATAATACAACAAAATGGTGTGGCTACAAGAAATAATAGAAGTCTTATGGAAATGAACAAAAGCTTGATGAAAACAAAATCCTTACCAAGAAATTGTTGGGCACAAGCTGTTCACACATCAACTCATATTTTAAATCGATGCCTAATAATAGCATTGGATCATCAAACATCTTTTGAAGCATGGTATAGGTTGAAACCAAAGGTGTTACATTTCAAAGTCTTTGACTGCATTCCTTATGTTCTTATTCTTTCTCAAAATAAGCATAAGCTTGATGATAATATTGTGAAGTGCATATTTTTGGGCTATAGTACTGAAACTAAAGGTTATCATTTTTATAATCCTTTGACTAATAAGTTGATTATTATTGGTGATGTGGTGTTTGATGAGAAAAATACATGGGATTGGACAAATAAACAAGGTTGTTCAAATCTTCTTCATGGATACTAATGATGATAATTCATCATCACCTTTAGCTCTATTTAGTCCATCATCTCTATCAAGTTGTCCAACTTCATCAAGTTCTTCAGCAACTCCTCTAAGAAAATGATGTTCATTAAAGGAAATTTATGAACAGATAGAAAGGTGTCAATTTACAGCTATTCAAGAGCGTAATTGCTTTGAAGATGTTGTATAAATCAAAGAATGGCATGATGCTAGGGAAGAAGAAATTAGAGCCTTGGAAAAACATGACACCTGGGAGTTTGTTGACCTACCAGATGGCAAAAAGACAATTGGTCTAAAGTCGATTTACAAACTCAAATTCAGACCTGATGGTTTGATACAAATGCAAAGCACGGTTAGTTACTTGTAGATACATGTAGCAGAAAGGTATCGATTTCGAAGAAACCTTTACCCTGTAGCCTTTACCCTGTAGGTAGATTTGAAGCTATTAGAACTATTTTAGCTGTTTTTGCATATTATAAATGACATGTTTATCAGTTTGATGTCAAGTCTACATTTTTACTGATGTTTTGGATGAAGAAGTTTTTGTAGACCATCCAGCAGGTTATGAAGTTAAAGGGAAAGAATGAAAGGTGTGTAGGCTCAATAAGGTCTTATATGGCCTTAAGTGCAACATCCCACTATCATAGGGTACATACCCAAACTTTCAGGAACATTCAAGTACATATCCTATGATAATGGTATGTTAGAGCAAAACAGATCCAACTTTCACATGGCATCATCTAACATAATCAGAAGTCATCAAATTTTAAAACCATTCACTTCATTCATTCATAAAGCTTACACTGTTTCCATCAAACAAATATTTACAAAACCTTATACAAGTGCTAGCAAAACTACAAAAAAATAACAAAAACTGTATCACTTTTGGTTTCAGCTAACAGACCTCTGAAACATTTCTCTATCCAAAAGATTCCTTAAGTCCTGAGTAAGGAACTAGGTCTCCTGTCTCGTACCTGAAAAGCCACATTGCAATTTTTGATGAGTTTTGCAAACTCAATGAGTGA
>JAOQMS010026034.1:0-15276 GCA_027563885.1 Erythroxylum longipes | reverse complement strand
CGGCATGGGTGCTAGGCACCTTCAGTGTGAAAAATAGCCCGTCGGCATGGGTGCTAGGCACCTTCGATGGGAAAACAACCCGTCGGTAGACCTTTGGTGGGCAAAATAACTCGTCAGCAGGGGCGCTAGGCACCTTCGGTGGGCAAAACAGCACGTCGGCACGGGCGCTAGGCACCTTCAGTGGGCAAAACAGCCCGTCAGCACGGGCGCTAGGCACCTTCGGTGTGAAAAATAGCCCGTCGGCTTGGGTGCTAGGCACCTTCGATGGGAAAACAGCCCGTTGGTAGACCTTCGGTGGCCAAAACAACCCGTTGGCACAGGTTCTAGGCACCTTCAATGGGAAAAACAGAATGTCAGCACACCTTCGGTCAGCAAAATAGCTCGTTGGCACGGGCGCTAGGCACCTTCGGTTGGCAAAATTGCTCGTCCGCACACCTTAGGCTCCTTCGGTTGGCAAAACAGCATGTCGGCGCAGGGGCTAGGCACCTTCAGTGGGAAAAACAGCCAGTCAGCATGGTTGCTAGGCACCTTCGTTGGGAAAAATGGCCCGTCGGCACAAGTTCAGTGGGAAAACAGCTCGTTGGCACGGGCGTTAGGAACCTTCGGCAGGAAAAACAGCCTATCGGCATGGGTGCTAGGCACCTTCGGCGTGAAAAATATCCCGTCGGCATGGGTGCTAGGCACCTTCGATGGGAAAACAGCCCGTCGGTAGACCTTCGGTGGGCGAAACAGCCCGTTGGCACGGGCGTTAGGCTCCTTCGGTGGGCAAAATAGCACGTCGGCACAAGCGTTAGGCCCCTTTGGTGGAAAAAACAGCCCATCGGCATGGGTGCTAGGCACCTTCGATGGGCAAAACAGCCCCTCGGCACGGGCGCTAGGCACCTTCGGTATGAAAAATAGCCCGCCGGCGGAACTTTGGTGGGCAAAACAGCCCGTCGGCACGGGCGCTAGGGGCCTTTGTTTGGAAAAACAACACGTCGGCACAAGTTCGGTGGGCAAAACAGCACGTCGGCATGGGTGCTAGGCACCTTGGGTGTCCAAAACAGCCCGTCGACTCGGGTGCTAGGCACCTTCGATGGGAAAAACAGCCAGTCGGTACGGGCGCTAGGCACCTTCGGTGGGCAAAACAGCCAGTCGGTACAGGCGTTAGGCACCTTCGGTTGGTAAACAGCCCGTCGGTAGACCTTCGATGGGCAAAACAGCCAGTCGGTACGGGCGTTAGGCACCTTCGGTTGGTAAACAGCCCGTCAGTAGACCTTCGGTGGGCAAAATAGCCCGTTGTACGGGAGTTAGGCACCTTCGGTGGGAAAAACAGCCCATCGGTACAGGCGTTAGGCACCTTCGGTGGAAAAACCAGCCCGTCGGCACAAGTTCGATGGGCAAAACAGCCTGTCGGCACAGCGCTAGGCACCTTTGGTATGAAAAACAGCACGTCGATAGACCTTTGGTGGGCAAAACAACTCGCCAGCACGGGCGCTAGGCACCCTCAGGGGGAAAAACAGCTCGTTGGTAGAAGTTCGATGGGCAAAACAGCCCGTCTGCATGGGTGCGAGGCACCTTCTGTGGGAAAGACTGCTGGTCGACAGACGTTTGGAGGGCAAAACAGCCTATCGGCACGAGCGATAGGCACCTTCGGTTGGAAAAACAGCCTATCGGCACACTTTCGGTAGGTAAAACAGCCCATCGGCACAGGGGCTAGGCACCTTTGTTGGAAAAAACAGCACGTCGGCACAAGTTTGGTGGGCAAAACAGCACGTCAACACAGGCGCTAGGCACCTTCGGTGTGCAAAACAGCCTGTCGAAACGGGCGCTAGGCACCTTCGGTGGGCAAAACAGCCCGTCGGCATGAGCGCCAGGCACCTTCGGTGTGAAAAACAACCCGTCGGCATTGGTGCTAGGCACCTTCGGTGGGTAAACAGCCCGTCGGTAGACCTTAGGTGGGCAAAACAGCCCGTCGCACGGGCGTTAGGCACCTTCGGTGGGCAAAATAGCACGTCAGCACAGGCGCTAGGCACCTTCGGTGGGCAAAACAGCCCGTCGGCATGGGTGCTAGGCACCTTCGATGGGCAAAACAGCCCATGGGCACCGATGCTAGGCACCTTCGGTGTGAAAAACAACCCGTTGGTATGGGTGCTAGGCACCTTCAGTGGGAAAACAGCACGTTGGTAGACCTTCGGTGGCCAAAACAACCCGTTGGCACAGGTGCTAGGCACCTTCAATGGGAAAAACAGAATGTCAGCACACATTCGGTCGGCAAAATAACTCGTTGGCACGGGCGCTAGGCACCTTTGGTTGGCAAAATTGCTCGTCCGCACACCTTAGGCTCCTTCGGTTGGCAAAACAGCATGTCGACGCAGGGGCTAGGCACCTTCAGTGGGAAAAACAGCCAGTCAGCATGGTTGCTAGGCACCTTCGGTGGGAAAAATGGCTCGTCGGCACAAGTTCAGTGGGAAAATAGCCCATTGGCACGGGCGTTAGGAACCTTTGGCAAGAAAAATAGCCTATCGGCATGGGCGCTAGGCACCTTCGGCGTGAAAAATAGCCCGTCGGCATGGGTGCTAGGCACCTTCGATGGGAAAACAGCCCGTCGGTAGACCTTTGGTGGGCAAAACAGCCCGTCGGCACGGGCGTTAGGCTCCTTCAGTGGGCAAAATAGCAGGTCGGCATAAGCGCTAGGCACCTTTGGTGGGAAAAACAGCCCGTTGGCATGGGTGCTAGGCACCTTCGATGGGCAAAACAGCCCCTTGGCACGGGCGCTAGGCACCTTCGGTGTGAAAAATAGCCCGCCGGCGTGGGTGCTACACACCTACGGTGGGCAAACAGCCCGTCGGTAGACCTTTGGTGGGCAAAACAACCCGTCGGCACGGGCGCTAGGTGCCTTTGTTAGGAAAAACAGCCCGTCGACAGAAGTTCAGTGGGCAAAACAGCATGTCGGCATGGGCGCTAGGCACCTTGGGTGTGCAAAACAGTTCGTCGACACCGCCGCTAGGCACCTTCGATGGGCAAAACAGCCCATCGACAAGGGCGCTAGGCACCTTCGGTGTGAGAAACAGCCCGTCGGTGAGGGTACTAGACACCTACGGTCGGAAAACAGCTCGTCGGTAAACCTTCGGTGGGCAAAACAGCCCGTCGACAAGGGCGCTTGGCACCTTCGGGGTGAAAAACAGCACGTCAGCAGAAGTTTAGTAGGCAAAACAGCCGGTCAGTAGATCTTTGGTAGGCAAAATAGCCCGTCGGCACGGGCGCTAGGCACCTTTGTTGGGAAAAACAGCCGATCGGCACAAGTTCGGTGGGTAAAACAGCACGTTGTCACGGGCACTAGGCACCTTCAGTGTGCAAAACAGCCCGTCGGCACGGGCGCTAGGCACCTTCGGTGGGCAAAACTGCCCGTCGGTACGGGCTCTCGACACCTTCGGCACAAGTTCGGTAGACCTTTGGAGGGCAAAACAGCCTGTCGGTACACCTTCGGTAGGTAAAACAGCCCTTCAGCACGGGCGCTAGGTGACTTCAGTGGGAAAAATAGCACGTCGGCACAAGTTCGGAGGCCAAAACAGCCAGTCGGTACAGGCGTGAGGCACCTTCGGTGGGAAAAATAGCCCATCGGTCGATCTTCGGTCGGTACGGGCGCTATGCAACTTCGGTGGGTAAAACAGCCCGTCTGCACAAGTTTGATGGGCATAACAGCCCTTCGGCACGGGCGTTAGGCAACTTCGGTGGGCAAAACAGCCCGTCGACAGATCTTCGGTCGGCAAAACATCCAGTGGGCACGGGCGCTAGGCACCTTCGGTGGGAAAAACAGCCAGTCTGTAGACCTTCGATATGCAAGATCGCCCATCTGTAGACCTTTGGTCGGAAAAACAACCTGTCTGGAGACCTTCGGTATGCAAAATAGCCCGTCGGGATGGGCGCAGGGCACCTTCGGTGCGAAAAATAGCAAGTCAGCCTAAGCCCGTCCAGCAAAACAGCATGTCGGCACATTTGGTGGGAGAAACAGCCCGTCTGGAGACCTTCGTTATGCAAAATAGCACATCGGGATGGGCGCAGGGTAACTTCGTTGCCAAAAATAGCAAATCAGCCCAAGCCCGTCCAGCAAAACAACATGTCAGCACATTTGGTGGGAGAAACAGCCCGTCGGCACAAGTTCGATGGGCAAAACAGCCCGTTGGCACAAGTTCGGTGGGCAAAACAGGCCTTCGGCATGGGCGCTAGGTAACTTCGGTGGGCAAAACAGCCTGTCGGTAGATCTTCGGTGGGCAAAACAGCCAGTCGACAAGGGTGATAGGTACCTTCGATGGGAAAAACAGCCAGTCGGTAGACCTTCGGTGGGCAAAACAGCCCATCGGCACAGGCGCAGGGCACATTCGGTGGGAAAAACAGCTCGTCAGCACAGGCGCTAGGCACCTTTGGTGGGAAAATAGACCGTCAGCAGACCTTCGGTGGGCAAAACAGCTCGTCGGCACTTGTGCGAGGCACCTTTGGTGGGAAGAAAAGCTGGTCGGCAGAACTTCGGTGGGCAAAACAGCACGTCAGCACAAGTTTGATGGGCAAAACAGCCCGTCGGCACGGGCGCGAGGCACCTTCGGTGAAAAAAAAGCCCATCAGCACCCCTTCGATTGGCAAAATGGCCTGTCAATGCAGGCGGTAGGCACCTTTGGTGGGAAAAACAGCCTGTTGGAACACCTTCATTGGGCAAAATAGCCCGTCGACACGGGTGCTAGGCACATTCGGTGGGAAAAACAGCCCGTCGGCACACCTTCGGTAGGTAAAATAGCCCGTCAGTAACGGCCCTAGGTACCTTCAATGGGAAAAACAGCACATCAGCACGGGGGCTAGGCACCTTCGGTGAGAAAAACAGCCCATCGGCACAAGTTCGATGGGCAAAACAGCCTATAGGCACAGCGCTAGGCAACTTTGGTATGAAAAACAGCCCATCGGTAGACCTTCGGTGGGAAAACAGCTAGTCAGCGTGGGCGCTAGGCACCCTGGGTGCGAAAAACAGCCAGTTGGCAGAAGTTTGGTGGGCAAAACAGCCCGTCTGCACGGGCGCGAGGCACCTTTTGTTGGAAGGATTGCTGGTCGGTAGACCTTCGGAGGGCAAAATAGCCTGTCAGCACGAGCGCTATGCACCTTCGGTTGGAAAAACAACCCATCGGCACACCTTCGGTAGGTAAAATTACCTGTCGACACGGGCGCTAGGCACCTTCGATGGGAAAAATAGGACGTCGGCACAAGTTTGGTGGGCAAAATAGCCCGTTGGTACGGGCGCGAGGCACCTTCGACGGGAAAACAGCCTGTGGGTAGATCTTCGGTGGCCAAAACAGCCAGTCAGCACTGGCGTTCGACACCTTTGGTGGGCAAAACAGCCCGTCGGCACAAGTTGAGTGGGGAAAACAGCCCATCGGCATGGGCGCAGGGCATATTCAGTAGGAAAAACAGCACGTCAACATGGGTGCTAGGCACCTTCGATGGGCAAAACAGTCCGTCGGCACAAGCGCTAGGCACCTTCGGCATGAAAAACAGCCAGTTGGCATGGGTGCTAGGCACCTTCGGTGGGAAAACAGTCGGTACGGGCGATATGCACCTTCGGTAGGAAAAACAGCCTGTCAGCACAAGTTCGATAGGCAAAACAACCTGTTGGCACAACGCTAGGCACCTTTGGTGGGAAAAAAAGCCTGTCGGTAGGCCTTCGATGGGCCAAACAGCCCGTTGACACAGGCGCTAGGCACCTTCGGTGGGAAAAAACAGCCCGTCGACACGGGCGCTAGGCTCCTTCGGTGGTAAAAAACAACCCGTCAAAATAGCCATTTGGCAGAAGTTCGGCAGGGAAAAAAGCCCGTCTGCAGGGGCGCGAGGCACCTTCTGTGGGAAATATTACTGGTCAACAGACCTTCGAAGGAAAAAATAGCCTGTTGGCATGAGCGTAGGCACCTTCGGTTGGAAAAACAGCCCGTCGGTCCACCTTCGGTAGGTAAAACAGCCCGTCGGCACAGGCGCGAGGCACCTTCAGTGGGAAAAACAGCACGTCGGCACAAGTTCGGTGGGCAAAACAGCCCGTCGACACGGGCATGAGGCACCTTCGGTTGGAGAAACAGCGCACCGACAGTCCTTCGGTTGGCACAACAGCCCGCCAGCATAGGCGCTAGGCACCTTCGGTGGGAAAAACAGTCCATCGGTAGACCTTCGGTGGGCAAAACAGCCAGTCAGCATGGGCGTTCGACACCTTCGGTGGGCAAAACAACCCGTTGGCACAAGAGCTAGGCACCTTTGGTGGGAAAAACAGCCCGTCTGTAGACCTTCAGTATGCAAAACAGCCCGTTTGTAGACCTTCGGTGGGAAAAACAGCCGGTCAGTAGACCTTCGATATGGAAAACAGCCTGTTGAGACGAGCGCTGCGCATCTTCGGTTGAAAAAATAGCAAGTCGGTAGAACTTCGGTGGGGCAAACAGCCAGTCGGCATGGGCGCTTGACACCTTCGGTGGGGAAAACAGCCCATCGGAACAAGTTCGGTGGGTAAAAAAACCCGTCGGCACGGGCGCAGGGCACATTCGGTGGGAAAAACAGCACGTCGGCACAAGTTTGGTGGGCAAAACAGCTCGTCGACACAGCGCTAGGCACCTTCGGTGAGAAAAACATCCCGTCGGTGGGCCTTCAGTGGGAAAACAGCCCGTCGACACAGGCGCTAGGCACCCTCGGTGAGAAAAACCACCCGTTGGGAAAAACAGCCCATCTGCACGGGCGCGAGACACCTTTTGTGGGAAAGACTGCTGGTCGGCAGATCTTCGGAGGGCAAAACAGCCTGTCGGCACTAGTGCTAGGCACCTTCGGTTGGAAAAACAGCTCGTCGGCACACCTTTGGCAGGTAAAACAGCCCGTCGGCACGGGCGCTAGGCCCCTTTGGTGGGAAAAACAGCACGTCGGCATAAGTTCGGTGGGTAAAACAGCACGTCGACATGGGCGCTAGACACCTTCGGTGTGTAAAATAGCCCGTCGGTTGGAAAAATGGCCCATCGGTAGACCTTCGGTGGGCAAAACAACGCATCGACACAGGTGCTAGGCGCCTTCGGTGGCAAAAACAGCCTGTGGGCACACCTTTGGTCGGCAAAACAACCCATCGACACGTGCACTAAACACCTTCGGTGGCAAAAACAGCACGTCGGCACAAGTTAGGTGGGCAAAACAGCCCGTCGGCATGGGCGCTAGGCACCTTCGGTGGAAAAAATAGCTCGTCGACACACCGTTGGTGGGCAAAATAGCCTATCGACACGGGCGCTATGCACCTTTGGAGGGGAAAACAGCCAGTTGGTAGACCTTTGGGTATGCAAAACAGCCCGTCGGCATGGGCGCAGGGCACCTTAGGTGGAAAAATCAGCCCGTTGGCCCAAGTTCGTCGGGTAAAAGAGCCGGTCGGCACAAGTTTGGTGGGCAAAAAGCCCGTCAGCACGGGCGCTATGCACCTTCGATGGGAAAAAACATCTTGTTGGCACACCTTCGGTGGGAAAAACAGCCCGTCGGCACGGGCGCTAGCCACCTTTGGTGGAAAAAACAGCCCTTCTGTGCACCTACGGTGCTCAAAATAGCCCATCGGCACGATCGCTAGGCACCTTCGGTGGGAAAAACAGCCCGTTGGCACAAGTTTGGTGGGCAAAACAGCCCGTCGGTATAGGCGCGAGGCACCTTCGGTGGAAAAACAGCTGGTCGGTAGACCTTCTGTGGGCAAAACAGCCCATCGACACAAGTTTGGTGGGCAAAACAACACGTTGGCATGGGTGCTAGGCACCTTCGGTCTGAAAAACAGCTTGTCAGCATGGGTGCTAGGCACCTTCGATGGAAAAAAGCCCGTCGGTAGACCTTCGGTGGGCAAAACAACCCATCGGCATGGGCATTAGGCACCTTCGGTGGGCAAAATAGCCCGTCAACAAGGGCGCTTGGGTGTCCAAAACAACCCATCGACACGGGCGCTAGGCACCTTCGATGGGAAAAACAGCACGTCGGCACAAGTTTGGTGGGCAAAACATCCCGTCAACACAAGTGCTAGGTAGCTTCAGTGGGAAAAACAGCCCGACGGTGCAGTTCGGTTGGCAAAACAGCCAGTCGGCATGGGCGTTATGTGCCATCGGTGGGAAAAACAGCCCATCAGCATACCTTCGTTGGGAAAAATAGCCCGTCGGCACGATCACTAAGCACCTTCGGTGGGAAAAACAGCCCGTCGGCACAATTTCAGTGGGCAAAATAGGCTATCAGTTCTGGCCCTAGGCACCTTCGGTGGGCAAAACAAGCCGTCGGCACGGGTGCTAGGCATCTTCGGTGGGAAAAACAGCCTGTCAGCATGGGTGCTAGGCACCTTCGATGGGAAAAAAGCCCGTTGGTAGACCTTTGGTGTGCAAAACAGTCGGTCGGCACGGGCGTTAGGCACCTTCGGTTGGAAAAATAGCTCGTTGGCACGGGCGCTAGGCACCTTCGGTGGGAAAAACAGCACGTCGGCACGTGGGCTAGACACCTTCGGTGGGAAAAATAGCCCATCGACACGGGCATTAGGCACCTTCGGTGGAAAAACCAGCCCGTCGGCACAAGTTCGGTGGGCAAAACAGCCTGTCGGCACAGCGCTAGACACCTTTGGTATGAAAAACAGCACGTCGGCAGACCTTCGGTGGGCAAAACAGCCCGTCGGCACGGGCGCTAGGCACCTCGGGGGGAAAAGCAGCCCGTTGGCAGAAGTTCGGTGGGCAAAACAGCCCGTCTGCACGGGCGCGAGGCACCTTCTGTGGGAAAGACTGCTGGTCGGCAGACCTTCGGAGGGCAAAATAGCGTATCGGCACGAGCGATAGGCACCTTCAGTTGGAAAACAGCCCATCGGCACACTTTCGGTAAGTAAAACAGCCCGTCGGCACGGGCTCTAGGTGACTTCGGTGGGAAAAATAGCACGTTGGTACAAGTTCGGTGGGAAAAACAGCCCATCGGTACGGGCGCGAGGCACCTTCGGTGGGAAAAATAGCCCGTCGGCACAACTTTGGTGGGCAAAACAGCCTGTCGGAACGGGCGCAGGGCATATTCGGTGGGAAAAACTGCACGTCGGCATGGGAGCTAGGCACCTTCGATGCGAAAAACAGCCCGACGGGATGGGTGATAAGCACCTTCGGTGGGAAAACAACCCTTTTGTAGACCTTTGGCGAGCAAAACAGCCCATCGGCACCGGCGTTAGGCACCTTTGTTGGAGAAAACAGCCCGTCGGTACAAGTTCGGTGGCCAAAACAGCACGTCAACACGGGCGCTAGGCACCTTCGATGGGCAAAACAGCCCATCGGCATGGGCACCAGGCACCTTCGGTGTGAAAAACAGCCCGTCGGCATTGGTGCTAGGCACCTTCGGTAGACCTTCGGCGGGCAAAACAGCCCGTCGCACGGGCGTTAGGCACCTTCGGTGGGCAAAATAGCACGTCAACACGGGCGCTAGGTACCTTCGGTGGGTAAAATAGCACGGCGGCATGGCAGCTAGACACCTTCGGTGTGAAAAACAACCCGTCGGCATGGGTGCTAAGCACCTTCGGTGGGAGAACAGCCCGTTGGTAGACCTCCGGTGGGCAAAACAACCCGTCGGCAAGGGCGCTAGGCACGATTGTTGGGAAAAACAGCCCGTCGGCACAAGTTCGATGGGCAAATAGCACGTCCGTACAGGCGCTAGGCACCTTAGGTGTGCAAAACAGCCCATCGACATGGGCGCTAGGCACCTTCATTGGCCAAAACAGCCCGTCAGCACGCGCGCTAGGCACCTTCGGTGTGAAAAACAGCCCGTCGGCTTTGGTACTAGGCACCTTCGATGGGAAAACAGCCCGTTGGTAGACCTTCGATGGCCAAAACAGCACGTTGGCACGGGAGCTAGGCACCTTCGGTGGGAAAAACAGAATGTCAGCACACCTTCGGTGGGCAAAACAGCCCGTCGACAAGGGCGCTTGGCACCTTCGGGGGGGAAAATTGCTCGTCGGCACACCTTAGGCACCTTCGACTTGCAAAATAGCTCGTCGACATAGGTGCTAGGCACCTTTGATGGGAAAAACAGCACGTCAGCACAAGTTCCTTGGGCAAAACAGCCCGTCAGCACGGGCATGAGGCACCTTCAGTTGGAGAAACAGCGCATCGGCAGTCCTTTGGTTGGCAAAACAACTCCGTCGGTAGACCTTCGGTGGGCAAAACAGCCAGTCGACATGGGCGCTTGACACCTTCGGTGGGAAAAAGAACCCGTCGGCACGGGCGCTAGGCAACTCTGGTGGGAAAAACAGTCCGTCTGTAGACCTTCGGTGGAAAAAACGGCCCGTCTGTAGACCTTCGGTATGCAAAACAGTTCGTCGGGACGGGCGCAGGGCACCTTTGGTGCGAAAAACAACCCGTCGGTAGACCTTCGGTGGGCAAAACAGCCCGTCGTAGGGGCGTTAGGCACCCTGGGTGGGTAAAATAACACGTCAGCACAGGCGCTAGGCACCTTTGACGTGCAAAACAGCCCGTCGGCGCGGGGGCTAGGCACCTTAGGTATGGAAAACAGCCCGTCGGCATGGGTGCTAGGCACCTTCGATGGGCAAAACAGCCCGTGCGTACGGGCGCTATGCACCTTCGGTGAGAAAAACAGCCCGTCGGCAAGGGTGCTGGGCACCTTCAGTGGGAAAACAGCCCGTCGGTAGACCTTCGACGGGCAAAACAGCACGCCGGCACAAGTTCAGTGGGCAAAACAACGTATCGGCACGGGCATGAGGCACCTTCGGTGGGAGAAACAGCGCATCGGCAGTCCTTCGATTGGCAAAACAGCACACCGGCATGGGCGCCAGACACCTTTGGTGGGAAAAATAGCCAGTCGGTAAACCTTTGGTGGGCAAAACAGCCAGTCGGCATGGGCGCTCGACACCTTCGGTGGGCAAATGAACGCGTAGGCACGGGCGCTAGGCAACTCTGGTGGGAAAAACAGCCCGTCTGTAGACCTTCGGTGGGAAAAACAGCCTGTGTATAGACCTTCGGTATACAAAACAGTTCGTCGGTACTGGCGCAGGGCACCTTCGGTGGGAAAAACAGCACATCGGCAGACCTTCGGTGGGGCAAACAGCTAGTCGGCACGGGCACTTGACACCTTCGGTAGGGAAAACAGCCCGTCGGCACAAGTTCGGTGGGCAAAACAACCCGTCGGCATAGGCGAAGGGCACATTCGGTGGGAAAAACATTCCGTCGGCACAAGTTTGGTGGGCAAAGCAGCCCTACGGCACAAGCGCTAGGCACCTTCGGTGGGATAAACAGGCCGTCCGTACACCTTTGGTGGGAAACACAACCCATCGGCACGGGTACTAGGCAACTTCGGTGCGAAAAATAGCCCGTCAGTAGACATTCAGTGGGAAAAATAGCCCGTCGGCACAAGTTCGATGGGCAAAACAGCCTGCCAGCACGGGTACTGAGCACCTTCAGTGTGGGAAAAATAGCCCGTCGGCACAGGTTCGGTGGGGAAAACAGCCCGTCAACACAGGCACTAGGCAGCTTCGGTGGGAAAAATAGCCCGTCGGTGCAGTTCGGTGGGCAAAACAGCCCGTCGGCACGGGAGGTACGCACCTTCAGTGGGAAAAACAGCACATCGGCATAAGTTCGGTGGGTAAAACTACCCTTCGGCACCGGCGCGAGGCACCTTCGGTGGGAGAAACAACGCATCGGCAGTCCTTCGGTTAGCAAAACAGCACGCTGGCACGGGTGTTAGGCACCTTCGATGGGAAAAACTGCCCGTTGGTAGACCTTCGGTGGGCAAAACAGCCAGTCAGCATGGGCGCTCGACACCTTCGGTGGGCAAAACAACCTGTCGGCACAGGCGCTAGGCGCCTCTGGTGGGAAAAACAGCCAGTCCGTAGACCTTCAGTGTGCAAAATGGCCCGTTTGTAGACCTTTGGTGGGAAAAACAGCCCGTCTGTAGACCTTCGGTACACCAAACAGCCTGTCGAGACGAGCGCACGGCACCTTCGGTGGGAAAAACAGCTCGTCGGCACGGGCGCTGCGCATCTTTGGTTGGAAAAACAGCACATCGGCAGACCTTCGGTGGGGCAAACAGCCAGTCGGCACGGGCGGTTGACACCTTCGGTGGGGAAAACAGCCCTTTAGCACAAGTTCGGTGGTTAAAACAACCCGTCGGCATGGGCACAGGGCACATTCGGTGAGAAAAATAGCCCATCGGTAGACATTAGGTGGGAAAAACAGCCCGTCGGCACGGGAGCTAGGCACCTTTAGTGAGGGAAAAACAGCCCGTCGGCACAAGTTCGGTGGGAAAAACAGCCTGTCGGCACAAGTTTGGTGGGCAAAACATCCAGTCAACACAAGCGCTAGGCAACTGTGGTGGGAAAAACAGCCCCTCGGCACAGTTCGGTGGGCAAAACAGCCCGTCGGCATGGGCGCTATGTGCCATCGGTGGGAAAAACAGCCCGTCAGTGTACCTTTATTGGGAAAAACAGTCCGTCGGCACAAGTTCATTGGGCACACCTTTGGTTGGCAAAACAACCCGTCGACACGTGCGCTAAGCACCTTCGGTGGCAAAAACAGCCCTACGGTACAAGTTCAATGGGAAAAACAACCCGTTGGCACAAGTTCGTTGGGCAAAACAGCCCTACGGTACAGGCTCTAGGCAACTTCGGTGGGAAAAACAGCTAGTCGGTACATCTTCGGTGGGCAACACAGCCCGTCGGTATGGGTGCTAGGCACCTTCGGTGGGAAAACAGCCCGTCAGTAGACATGCAGTGGGAAAAACAGCTCATCGGCACAAGTTTGATGGGCAAAACAGCCCGTCGGCACGGGTGCTAGGCACCTTTAGTGTGCGAAAAACAGCCCGTCAACACAAGTTCTGTGGGAAAAATAGTCCGTCGGCACAAGTTTGGTGGGCAAAACATCCCGTCAACACAAGTCCTAGGCAGCTGCGGTGGGAAAAACAACCCCTCGACATAGTTCGACGGGTAAAACAGCCCGTCGGCATGGGCGCTTTGTGCCATCGGTGGGAAAAACAGCCCGTCAGTATATCTTCATTGGGAAAAACAGCCCATCGGCATGATCACTAGGCACCTTCGGTGGGAAAAACAGCCCGTCGGCACAAGTTCAGTGGGCAAAATAGCCTGTCAGTACTGGCCTTAGCCACCTTAGGCGGCAAAAACAGCCCGTCGGCATAGACACGATGCACCTTCCGTGGGAAAAGCAGCGCGTCGGTAATCCTACGGTTGGCAAAACAGCCCGCTGGCACGGGCGCTAAGCACCTTTCGTATGAAAACAGCCTGTCGGCATAGCGCTAGGCACCTTTGGTATGAAAAACAGCCCGTCAGTAGACCTTCGGTAGGCTAAACAGCCAGTCGACACGAGCGCTCGACACTTTCGGTGGGCAAAACAGCCCGTTGGCACACCATTGGTTTGCAAAACAGCACGTCTGTAGAACTTCAGTTTGTAAAACAGCCCGTCTGTAGACCTTCGGTGTGCAAGACAGCCCGTCGGCACGGGCGTTAGGCACCTTTGGTGTGAAAAACAGCCTGTCGGCATGGATGCTAGGCACCTTCGGTGGGAAAACAGCCCGTCGGTAGACCTTTGGTGGGCAAAATAGCTCGTCGGTATGGGCGCTAGGCACCTTCAGTGGGCAAAACAGCACGGGCGCTAGGCACCTTCAGTGGGAAAAACAGCAAGTCGGCGCAGGAGCTATGCACCTTCGGTTGGAAAAACAGCCTGTCGGCACGGGTGCTAGGCACCTTCAGTGGGAAAAACAGCTCGTCGGCACAAGTTCGGTGGGTAAAACAGCCCGTCGACACAGTGCTAGGCACCTTCGCTTGGAAAAATAGCTAGTCGGTAAACTTTCGATGGGCAAAACAGCCCGTTGGGAAAAATTGCCCGTCTGCACAGGCGCGAGGCACCTTCTGTGGGAAAGACTGCTGGTCGGCAGACCTTCAGAGGGCAAAACAGCCTGTCGGCACTAACGCTAGGCACCTTTGGTTGGAAAAACAGCCCGTCGGCACACCTTCGGTAGGTAAAACAGCCCGTCGCCACGGGCGCTAAGCACCTTTGGTGGGAAAAACAGCACGTCGGCACAAGTTCGGTGGACAAAACAACACGTCGGCACGTGCGCTAGGCACCTTCGGTGTGCAAAACAGCCCGTCGGTGGGAAAAATAGCCCATCGGTAGACCTTCGGTGGGCAAAACAACGCATCGACACAGCCAGTTGGTACGGGCATGAGGCACTTTATGTGGGAAAAATAGCCCATCGGTCAATCTTCAGTCGGCACGGGCGCTATGCAACTTTGGTGGGTAAAACAGCCCGCTGGCACAAGTTCAATGGGCAAAACAGCCCGCCGGCACAGGCGTTAGGCAACTTCGGTGGGCAAAACAGCCCGTCGGCTGATCTTCAGTGGGCAAAACATCCAGTCGGCACAGGTGCTAGGCACCTTCGGTGGGAAAAATAGCCCATCTGTAGACCTTCGATATGCAAAACAGCCCGTCTGTAGACCTTTGGTGGGAAAAACAGCCCGTCTGGAGACCTTCGGTATGCAAAATAGCCCGTCGGGATGGGCGCAGGGCACCTTCAGTGCGAAAAATAGCAAGTCAACCCAAGCCTGTCCAGCAAAACAGCATGTTGGCACACCTTCGGTGGGCAAAACAACCCGTCGGCACAAGTTCGTTAGGCAAAATAGCCCGTCGGCATGGGTGCAGGGCACATGTGGTGGAAGAAACAGCCCGTCGGCACAAGTTCGCACCTTGGGTGTGCAAAACAGCCCATTGACAATGATACATTCATGTGACGTCAAAAAACAGTAAGAACATACATAAGCTAGTTCATGTCTTATTTTCCGTGGACAAATTCGTAATTTTGCCTTTTGTTTTCTATCGACTCTTATCCTTTCAATATGTTTTCTCGTTGTCACTTACAATCCTTTAACTGCTGGTTCACAAGGCAATGATTGGCAAATGGAACCAAAGCCCCACTTAGGACTCTAGGCACCTTCAATGGGCAAAACAACCCATCGACACGGGCGCTAGGCACCTTCGGTGTGAGAAACAGCCCGTCGGTAAGGGTGCGAGACACCTACGGTGGGAAAACAGCCCGTCGGTAAACCTTCGGTGGGCAAAACAGCCCGTCGACAAGGGCGCTTGGCACCTTCGGGGGGGAAAATAGCACGTTGGCACAAGTTTAGTAGGCAAAATAGCCCGTCAGTAGACCTTTGGTAGGCAAAATAGCCCGTCGGCACGGGCACTAGGCACCTTTGTTGGGAAAAATAGCCCATCGGCACAAGTTCGGTGG
>JAOQMS010025994.1:0-15277 GCA_027563885.1 Erythroxylum longipes | reverse complement strand
CTCCCTTATCTTAGGATATGTGTCGGAATGACCTACGGGCGTTCCGGTGCGTACCCTAGGGTATTGGGGTGTTACACTCGCGTATCTTCTGCTTTGTATCGTCTGTGTTTTTCTTCTGCGTTTTGCTTCCTTCTGTGTTTTGCTTTCTTCTGTGTTCTACTTCCTTCTGTGTTTTTCTTCTATGCTTTGCTTCCTTCTGTGTTTTTATTTTGTGTTTTGCTTTCTTTTGTGTTTTTCTTCTATGTTTTGCTTCTTCTGTATCTTTGCGCTTCTTCTGTGCTTTGTTTCTTCTATATATTTACTTCTTCTATGTCTTTGCGCTTCTTCTGTATCTTCTTCTGTGTTTTGTACTTCTACATGCTTAATACACTCATCAAACTAGTTCATTTATTTCTAACATTATTATTATTTGATTGTAATCAAAATTAATCATCGTAAAGTCCTCCTGACTTAACAATTTCCCCTTAGACATGTATAGGAGATTAAACTAGTGAAGTTAATTTTCAAGAGTTTCCCACTTCGATTAATTTATTCGTTTTTGCCTCCAGTTAATTTCGTTTACTTTTCAATCTAATTTTGTGATTTTTTAAAAGCCTTTACTCAAAAAAATTGGATACAATGTTTAGGATTGGATATGTTTTTATTTTTGTTCAAGTTTAATTTGAGTGGACAAATTTCACCTCTGTGGTAGACGACTTTAGGTAATCTACTACAACTACCTTGTATATTTACAAATATGATAGTCTAAGTACTTTTAGAACTTATTTTAGCCACAGCATAGACTTAGCTAATAGCCAAAGTATGAAGCAAATTCTTGGAGATAGGGAGCTACACCATACCAATTGGTACCATATTACTTTAAGGGTACAAATTTTGACCAAATCTTTGTAAGTCTCATTACTTAATGATCCTGACAAATGATTAATCTAGATGACCCTATCTTAGAGGCTATATTTGACTGGTAGTTAAGGAGGTTAAGAACAATATGTATGCTACCTCTATTAAGACATAACCAACTACCTCTAGATATTAGAGAACTCATTTTAAAATCTTTAAGGTATAAAAATCCAAGGTTTATGGAAGTTTGGATGCAAATGGAGAGGCCCCAATTATTAAATCACAACCAGGTGGAATTCCTATTGCCAATATTATTCCTTATATGAAGCTGCATCTAATTCCTTTGTTTGAGGAATTGAGTCATTATCCATAAAGCATCTTTTTTCATTTGAATGCGTAAAAGTTTTTGTTCTTTATGTAATGTTCATATGCCCATTTCACCCATAGAATTCCTTATCCTTTAATAATCTTCACACTAGTGTGTGCAGACCAGTAAATATATTGATTACTAAGGAAAAAATAGACCAAATGCAATCTCCCTACATAGGAGAGTTTCTTGTTGGTATAGTGTCCCACTTATCCTTTGATTTTATCAACGAGAACTTAACAGTCGATATAGTAGATTTCACTAGCAAATATATAGATGCCAATATGTATGAAAGGAGGGTCCCTTATAATAAGTCCAGCTAAGTTTGCAAAGGATTGAGATTGATGAGTGCCATTATTGGAAACCTTAATAAAGCTTTTGACCTTATATATTTATAAGTTAGAACATTCACTGGATAAGTGAAAGGAATTTGTTAGGAAATCGATTGAGTGGGTATCAGGATTAGAGCATAATAGTACATTATTTGTAGAAGTCAAAATCGCAATCTAAAGATTCTTACAACCTTTACTGAATTTGAATCTACTTTCTTAGCTGAAGTTATATGAAATGATTTTATAAAGAACCTCAATATAAATGACTAACAGGTAGAGGAGGAGGACTTCACTTATCTTATACCTTTAACTCCCTTAATTAGTTTAGTGGCTTCTTTATTAATGAGCAAATTGTAAGAAGTGATGGTGATGCATTGATTGATCCAAGCTATAGAGAATCATAGAAAGCCAAATAATTTCATGACATGTATAATAAAATCTGATGCTACTGAATTAAAAGCCTTAAATAGGTCAATTTTCACTGCATAAAATCTTTCCTATGGTATTTTTCTGGTATTATTGAACAAGAATGAGGATCATCAAATGTAGCTTAAGCAAGAATGATAATATGAGGAAGCAATATATTTTATATATTGGACAATATCTTAGTTATTATCTTATAAAGGATATTCTAATAAAGGCTTGAAATCCTTTAATGATGAGGGATTGTTGATCTTAGGGATGGTTTTGTTCTAGACCTTGAACATTTTCATATTGGATAAGAATTCCATAATGGCTCTATTTAATTATGTCCCATGTAACATCCGACTCTCATAGAGCATATACCTAGACATAACAATGGTATTCGAGAATATACGCTACGAGGATGACATGTTAAGACGATCAAAAATACTTATAGCAAAATTTCCACAAATCAAACACATCTTAAGCAACTCACATTTCATTAGGGCCCATTTCATTTCAAAGATACTCAGTCAGAAAAGTCATTTCATTTTAGAGTTCATTGATATAACATATAAGGTTACGAAATACAATGTTTAATACAATTTGACTAGTGACTTATATAGGTACAAACTGATCCCGATCACTAACTCATGTTCATATGCAATGGTTAAACTCTAGTTGATCTAACTGGGTGTCTTCTCTAAGCCTGAAAAATATATTTTACATTTTGGGGAGAGTTTTGCAAACTCAGTGAGAGAATCGTCATTGATGATCTCACTTTAGTAAAAAACACAATATCACAACATTTTCTATCACAATAAAACATAATGAATGTCACAAACTTCACATACATTCTTTTAGAACATGTATAACCCAATCAATCTCTTTATCATGGCATATCACTTTAACATCACAATTTTAGAAAAGGTTTCATAAACATATATTTCATAATCATAAGTATACAAGTGCAAATGCATATGAGACTCTAGATTCATTATTATTTTTGGTGACTGAGTGCCTTTTAGATATAGATATAGATACAAATACTAGCCCATTGGGCTCAGTTAGATATAGAAATCACAGAGCACAGCTCTACGCGTAGAATTCTAAGCTTAAAGCTCTTTTAGACTGGCTACTCTGATCATAACGCCATTATCTGAAAGTGCATTTTATGAAATGCATCAAATAACAGAATATGACATGAATCACATTCAATTATGATTTACAGATAGAATCATATATTCATTGGACCTCAGTCCAGAATTTAACTTTCGTTGAGTATTCATAAATGATTCAAAATTCAATTGCAAACAGATATCATTCAAATTTTAGATGCAAATAGAACACTTCCAATACATTCTAGAATATCAAAGTCCTCAGACCATTAAAGTCTAGAATTCACATACAGATCGCAAACAGTTCAATAATTGGAAGTTAAACAGAATAAATCAATCCTAGGAAGATCATCTATGTTGACTCACAGTACGCTCCAGATTAGCATTAGCTTCTAAGATTTGGAAACGTCTGTATACGGATGTTTTATCCTATATATAACCATCATGCAATACACATTATTAATTGTACAATTACATTTAAACCTAATTCATCATATGGAGGCACCTTAGTATTGATTTGTTCATATAACAATCAAAGGACAACTCTTTACCTCCATAAGTCTAACTATGATCGTGGTGTCCCTGCCACGAACGTGACAGAAATGTTTTCTATCTAGGCCACGATTGTGCTATAAAGGTCACGATCATGATACAAAATTTATTTTTTTAGGCCATAATTGGGTTGTAAGGGCCACTAACTTGCCCTGCATTATTCTTCCTTCATCCATGAATTTAACACTTATAGAACATCAATTCTACTCCAATTTTTTCCAGAATTCTTTATCATACACACAACATCATTTCGTGCTAATTCAAACACTAATTTGATTTCATCCCCTTATCAAATTTTGACCAATTGATGAAGAATCTTCAACTACATATGCCATTCATGAAATCCATAACATCACATTTATAGCATCAAGCAATTTATTCACTAGGTTATGTCCTCATCTTAAGCCCAAATTAAGGCCCAAATTAAGTCCAGAAGCATCATAATTATATATCTCATCCTTAATTAGTTCAACCATTGCATTATCAACACATTTCCATGAAAAATCACTACCCAAGATTTTGACATCCCCAGCCATGATCGTGACAAAAACCAATCTCCCATTTATCCTGCAGTTTTCAAATTTTTCTCAAGACACATTTTTAGGGTAATTTTGTAAGAACATTATGACATAGAAAATGAGGTTTCTAGGCAACACCTTCTTATAATAAAATGTTTCTATATGTCTTAAGTATCTAATGAAATCAAATTCATGAATTTTGGTTCAGTATCCTGCAAGTTATAATCAAAATACTGCAGACTATTTTCATACCTCAACAGAACACAATTCTCAACTTCAAGCGAAATTTCAAGACTCTTAAGGATAGATTTCAAATTCAATTCCTAATTAAAAAAGTGTCCATATGTTTCTAGGTTTATCTAAATCAAAATCCATCTGATTTCGATATCCACAAATCAAGATATGTCTAAAATACATATACATGTTCAGTAAAAGCACTACAGCTAAGAGATTCCAGTACACTTTAATCATCAACCCTACATGCAATACATTCCAATTCAAGTATCATTCTTTTACCATAAAACATGATATAAAGATCAAATATTTAATTACTTGTTAGGATCTTAATTCATTTCAAAAGTCACTCTAAATCAGTACCCCAAAAATGCAGAATCATCATACATGTAATGTGGAACTTGAATGGATTTCGGGTAGGAAAAAAAGGCAACTATATTCTAATTCTCTACTTAACTTTGTGACGGTGAAACACAGATTATTTGTGAAACAATGAGACATTCATAGAAACAAACATAGGGGGATGAAAGAGAAGAGTGTTTCGGTGGTGTGTGAGAGGAAGGAAGAATAAGAATGGGCTTGATTAGAATTCCTCCTGCTGAAGTTTACACCTAAGGCATTAGGTGTCATCTAATGAAATGGCCACATGTCTAAAGGCATGTTCAACATGTGTCAAGTATAGATGCTGCCATATGTTAGTATTAGAGCTAGGTCACATGTCATTTAAGTACATTAGCCATTTTTCCATTAATCAATGCCATTTGTCATCCTTTAATCAGTCCACATGTCACTTCAAGATTGGTCCACATGTTAATTAATAATTGGAACAATTGTCATTTATTTACTAGTCCATTTGTCACACATTTAACTATGCCAAATGTCACTTAATTTTAGACTTAATCATCCTAATTTTCCATGTTTCTGTTAAAGTAGTGCTCTAAAGGCAATCACCTTTAGCATTTTGTACAAATTTTATTTTGATTAATAAAGTAAAAGACATTTTCAATTGATTTGATATTCATTTATATATGAACTGATATCGATCTTAAATCGAATTAATGAAGTCATGATACAAAACATAGCATGAAGGAAATCATGATGAGATCATGATAATGAGATTCCTATCGTGTGTAATATGTTAGTATCTAAATGCAATCCCTAGTCATAGGATTAATCAAACAGGACATTATTAATCTAGACAGACTAGCACATATTATACTCCTTGATTTGATCAAGCAGTTGATCTCATAAATTGTAAGCATGAGATGTTTAGAGTTAATATGTCGATGCTTACTAAGGGTAATAAGTACATCGGATGACTCGCTATAAGATTATCATATGGATGATCTATAAAATGTCATTAATCTCATCATAGAAATGGTGAAAATATCCTTAGACTTGAGGTACTCAAGGATATCTTAGATATAAATCCTATTCTTTGACATAATTCCTTGTTACCTCAAGACGAGGTCGCTTTTAGGGTGGTGATTAGGCATAACTATTTGTATTCAAAGGTAATTGGGTAGCCAATAATGGATTCACCACTCCTAATAGAAGGAGATGATACCCATGACCTCTTGTCAGGGTCATTACTCGAGAATCTCTGGCAAGAGCAATTATGTGTAACAAAGAGAGTCTTCAATGACACATAGAGTAATGAGATCCCAGGACAAGAACTAAAATCACTTAGATTAGATGTGACGTAGTCAGTGTAATGGGAGTTGACATATAGACCATGCTCCGAACCAAGTGGGGTATAGTATGGTGAATGGTTAGATTGCACGGTAATTGTCTATGTAAAGGTTCATAAGTTGGATAATTAACTATCAAAGAGTTTATGTGTTAATCCACTTATATTCCGATAAATAGGCATCAGGACACCGTTCATGATGTGTTTGAAATAAGAGTTAATTCAAGTGCCTAAAATAACTAGGAACCTAAAGGTCACATGTATAAAAGATTAGATGAAAAATAAGTATGTATGGTCTACATTAAGTAGGCCATGATCATGGCCAATGGTGAGACATGCCACGAGTAAGGCCAAGATCGTGGCAAAAGGCAAGAAATGATATATAAGCAGTGAGTTCTTCACTTATGTACACAACCTTCATTCACTTCTTACATACCTAATTGATAAAGAAAGGGTTCTAGAAGAGTTCTAGAGAGATCAAGAAGTGTTCTTGAGTTATCTTCATGCAAGATTATGCAATTGTTGTATAAATCTTACATGCATGCAAGATTACCTTGATCAATCTTCCATATTGAACATCTACTTGAATTCATCAAGTTTGGTGTTCTAAGACCCTTAGACATTGTTTCAACTTCCTTCTTTACATGTTCTTGGGTGATCAAGGAAGGTTTTGGTGTTTGCAACAACCCAAACAAGGAGAAGAAACAAGAAAGGAGGACATACACAAGGTAAAAAGTTTTGATATTTCATATTCTTTACATATCCTTGCATGCATATGAGATTCTATGTTTTTCGGGTTGTCATGGTGTCGGAATCTTGATTCTGACACTTTCACTACATTTTCACGCATGTTATTCATGTAACCATGGCTAACCCTATGGTGGTATCAGAGCTTGTTTGTGCATGTAATAGATGATGTACTGAACAAGTGCAAAGTGTTTGTTGGGTTGTGACTGACTTGCATGTTGTTTTGGAAAAATTTTTGTAAATTGAAGAAATTTTTTTTTCTGTTTTTATTTCATAGAAATGTTTATAAGATATTATATTATGTTTTTGTAAAGGGATATTGCAATTAAATTTCATTTGCTATTTTATTTCGAATTTATATCCAGACTGTTCATATGTTGATTTCTGGGATTTTCCAGAAAACTAATTGCATCTGCTATTGCATGTGCTAATTTTGAAATTTTCATATTAATTCTAGAAAACTTGTTTTTCTATTTTTCTTTCAAAAAAATGTTTATAAGATGTTTTTGTAAAAGGAAAATGCAATTGACTGTCATTTTCTATTTTATTACGAATTTAGTTTCAGCTTGATGCATGTATGAAGTTCTTGAAATTCTGGAAATGTGATGAACATGCATGCATGAAAATTATATGTTAATTTTATAAAAATTATTTTTATAAATTTTATGCATGTATATGCAAGATGAGATTTTGACACCTATATGAGATGTAAGACACTTATTGTTAAAGTGGTTATTTTATGCATGCATGATGTAATTGTCGACTAGTGTTAGAAGTAATTGACAAGTGTCTTACACAAATGATATGCTGGCTATTTCCTATTTATGAATAAATAATTCCTAAGAATTAAGTTCTGGAATTTTTTATTAGACACATATAGGATATTTATAAGACTCTGGAATTTTTCCAGAATTAATTTAATTTGATTCAATTAATAAATAAAGTCAAAGTCAACATTGGTCAACATTTTGAAAGTTGATGGAGTTGACTTACTTAATAACTTATAATTTATGTATTTCGGTTATGGAACCTAAATAAGGTTCTTATGTGATACAAAATATATTATTTTGATGAAAATAACATGCTTAATGCATATGCTTGAAATTAGGGTTTCGAAAATTTTCCAGACGTCGAATCAGTCTCTTTAGTGTCTAATAGGTTAACTTACTTGTCTTGACGATTTTAGCCGTCAAGATAATTTTAGCATGTGGCGAAATTGTTTAGATAAATTTGAGATGACCTAGAGATATTATAGAGTACTAATTGGTATACGAGAATTTCAAAAACCCTAGGGATTAATTTAGAATTAACCCAAGTAGAGCATAACATTTCTAATGTGACTAGAAAAAGGCTTATAAACTAGGATTAAAGTGTTTAATTTGGACATCAAAATAATTAATTTTAGTGTTCCTAATCGAATCACATTCTTAATTCAGATTAGCCAAGACTAACACTAGTACCCGATTAGGTTCAAGAGTTGAATCAAATCACGAACTTTTGATGCATAGTCAAGTCACAACCTAAATTTCAGGCTCCTTTGTGTGACGCATGCATTAGATGCATTTTAAGGGTAGTTATGGACATAAACTCAATTCAATTGAGTTATCCATAATCAAAATGTATAAGTGATATACATAATCAAGATCATCCAAGTATTGATGAGACCAAAGGACAAATCCCTCAACCAAAATATTAGGACTTACACCTTCCACTGATATGGCAACAACTAGAGCTCTTTTTCCATTGATATGGCAAGAACCAGAGTTCTTTTCGAGTTGGGTTATTGGGCAAACCTAAGCCCACTCTAAACGAATATGTTCAAACTACGGAAATTAGATTTCTGGATTAATGGAATGGTCCTAACTGGATGCGTTGAATTGTTGGATAAACCTAAAGTCAACGTGGATAGAGGCGAAGTTAGGTTATATGCATGGGATGTATATAAATCAAGAGTTGATAACCCAATGAGTGTGCTAAATTAACAGTTGATGGAACAAGTTGATAGTTGCATAATTGAATGCAATTGGTATGAATGATACTTACCGATTAACCTAAGGTGGCTTGTTAGGCAAACCCAAGGTCATTTTTGGTGATATTGGATATCGACCCATTATGAAAACTGTAAGTTTTATCGAATTCGTAGTGAGGGCTATGGATTTGAATAAGAATAGTGGGACCCATAATGCATGTTATTAAAGTCCTTATAGATATGCATTAAGTGTACATTCTAACACTTTCTTTCGTCCTTCTAGGTTATCGAATCGTACGATGTCTTCTAGTGTGAACCTACACTCCCTATTATATTCCAACAAACTCATGGGACCAAAGTTTTTGAATTGGCTACAGAATTTGAGAAATTTTCTCAAATTTGAAAAACTAGGATATGTCCTAGATGAACCACTTCTTGATCCCCCTACTACTGATGCATCTGCTGAACATCAGAGAGCTTACAGGAAGCTACTAGATGATAGTGAGTCGGCTAGCTGTATAATTCTAGCCTCTATATCACCAGAACTACAAAAGCAACATGAGGCTATGGATGCTCATACCATAGTCTACCATCTGAGGGAACTATTTGATGAGTAAGCTCGGTCTGAAAAGTTCGAGACCTCGAAGTTGCTTTTCCATTCAATGATGGCTGAGGGATCATCTCCATTGCAGTATGTGCTGAAGATGAACGGCCACATTGAGAGATTAGCCAGTTTAGGTTTCATTATGGATCATGAATTAAGTATAGACTTAATTTTTACTTGTTTGACTGATAGTTATTCACAGTTTGTGAGCTATCGGATGAACCAAATATCCACAACGATTCCTAAGTTGATTAATCTACTTAAAACAGTTGAGCAAACTGTCAAGAAGGATAGTAAGGTTGTGATGCTAATAGAGTCTGCTTTTAGTTCTCGAAAGAAGAACCAAAAGAAGAAGAAGAAGTCCAAGAAGCCAGTGGGAGGTGTAGCCAAGAAAAAGCCAAAAGAGATAGCAGCAAAGGGGATATGCTTTCATTGTAATAAGGAAGGACATTGGAAGAGGAACTGCAAAGCTTATCTGGAGTCACTGAAGCAGAAAAAGGCATTAGATACTCCATCATCTACTTCAGGTAAGATATTTGTCATTGAGGTTAATACAATTTCTGATCATAACATTTGGGCATTAGATATCGGATGCAGCTCACACCTATGTGTTGATATGCAGGGTCTTAGGGGTAGTAGATCGCTCAAGAAGGGAGAGATGGACCTACGAGTAGGAAATAGAGCAAGAGTTGCTACATTAGCTGTAGGGACATATGTTTTGTATCTTCCCAATGGGCTAGAGTTAATTTTGGAAAATTACTATTATATACCCGTTGTGACTA
Source organism: Erythroxylum longipes (assembly GCA_027563885.1). NCBI lineage: Eukaryota > Viridiplantae > Streptophyta > Magnoliopsida > Malpighiales > Erythroxylaceae > Erythroxylum > Erythroxylum longipes. The sequence continues at coordinate 5,125 of JAOQMS010025994.1, read as the reverse complement.
AAAACATTGTATATGTTTTATGTCTTAATGAAGCGGGATTTCATTTAACTTTTTCAAGCAATGGTTGTTCAATTAAAGCAATGGCTGTTCAATTAAGTTGAATGAAATGTTGTATGGTATTTCTACATTGTGCAATGGAATTTACATATTAGATATACCCAATCCAATTTTAAATATCAATGACAAAAAAAGACAAAAATGAGATAATCTAAAATCATCTTACTTATGGCATTATTGAGTCAGCCATATAAGTGAGAAACTTATGATTAAGCTACATAAGAATGGTAGCTTAGGGTCATTTGATTATGAATCATATGACATGTGAATCTTGCTTGTTAGGAAAGATGACTAAATTACCTTTTAAAGGAAAGGGTGAACGAATGAATGGGTTATTAGACCTAATACATTTTGATGTATATGGTCCGATGTCCATTCATGCCAGAGGTGGTTTTGTTTACTTCATTACTTTTATCAATGATTATTCCTGATATGGGTATATATATCTAATGAGATGCAAGTCTAAAGCATTTGAAATGTTTAAACAATTTAAACATGAAGTAGAGAAGAAACTAGATAGAAGTATTAAGACACTTCGATCAGATCGAGGTGGTGAATACTTAAATGAGGAATTTTTAACTTATCTCAGAGATAATGGGATAACATCCCAGTGGACTCCACCTTACAGACCACAACTTAATGGTGTAGATAAAAGGAGAAACTGAACCTTGTTGGACATGGTAAGGTCGATGATTGGCTTAGCAGATCTACCGAAATCCTTTGTGCACTCGAGACTGCTATTTATATAACAAACACAGTCCCTTCAAAGGTAGTTGAAGATATTCCATATAAGATATGGACTAACAAAAGGTCCTATCTTTCTCATATGAAAGTTTGTGGTTGTCCCGCTTATGTGAAGCAAATTCAATCAAACAAGCTTAAAGTGAAATTTGAAAAATATCTATTTATAGGATATCCTAAAGAAACAATTAGATATCGGTTCTATAACACTTTAGAGCAAAAAGTGTTTGTCTAAAAGCATGCTGTCCTTTTAGAGAAAGAATTTATTATAAGAGAAGGCAGTGGGAGCAAAATTGAACTTGATGAAGTTTATGATGCTCAAAAAAGCACAAATCAATTGCCTGAACCCAATATTGTTTTTCATGGAGATGAGACAATAGTTAAACCTTCTGACACACAAAATGTTCGTAGGTCAAATAGGATATGTAATGTTCCACAGAGATATGGATTTGTCATAAGTTAACAAAATGACGTATTTCTCATAAAAGATGATGAGCCTACAACCTATAAAGAGGCTCTGAAGAGTTCAGAATCTAAAAAATGGCTTCAGGCCATGAAATCTGAAATGGTTTCCATGTATGAAAACCAAGTATTGTCTTTGGTTGAGCCACTTGGAGGGTTAAAACCCATAGGGTGCAACTGGATTTTCAAAAAGAAAATCGATATGGAAGGCAATGTGATTACCTATAAAGCAAGGCTAATCGCTAAAGGTTATCTCAAAGACAAGGAATTGACTATGACGAGACATTTATCCCCATAGCTATGCTTAAATCCATTAGAATACTCCTAGACATTGCTGCTCATTATTATTATGAAATATGGCAGATGGATGTGAAGACAACTTTTCTAATTGGAAACCTAGTTGAGGATGTATATATGATACAACCTGAGGGCTTCGTATCCAGAGATAGCAGAAAGGTATGCAAGCTTTAAAATTCCATTTATGGATTGAAGCAATCATCTAGGAGTTGGAACATCTAATTTGATGAGACAATTGGAGAGTTTGGTTTCTCACAAAATCCTAATGAACCTTGTGTGTACAAGAAGGTTAGTGGGAGTGCTATCATATTCCTTGTGTTATATGTGGATGACATATTACTTATAGGAAATGATGTCTCAAGTTTGTAATTAGTCAAAGTTTGGTTTTCCCATAATTTTCCATGATAGACTTTGGAGATGCAACTTACATATTGGGAATAAAGATCTATAGAGATAGATCAAGGAAATTGCTAGGATAGATAGACAAAGTGCAAAAAAGGTTTAGCATGGAGCTGTCCAAGAGAGGGTTTCTTCCCATGACTCATATGATAAAACTCTCAAAATCTATATGTCTTAAGACACAATTATATGAGAGGACTCGCATGAGTATGATCCCGTATGCTTCAGCAGTAGGACCAATCGTGTATGCTATGTTATGTATAAGACCTGATATATCTTATGCTCTAAGTGTTGCAAACAGATATCAATCGGATCCTGGTGAGGGTCACTGAGTGGCAATCAAGAATATTGTAAAGTACTTAAGAAGGACTAATGATGCATTATTGATATATGGAAATGGAGATCTCGTAGTGAGTGGGCATACAGATGCCAGTTTTCAATCTGACTAAGATGACTCTAAATCTCAGTCAGGTTATGTTTTCACACTGACAGGTGGAGCAGTTAGTTGGAAGAGTTCCAAACAAGAGACAACTGCAGATTCGAGACTGAGTCAGAGCATATCGTAGCTGCGGAAGCTGCAAAAGAAGCTATTTAGATCAAGAAGTTCATCATGGAACTTGGAGTGGTTCCTAACATAGTCGACCCAATATTGTTGTTCTGTGACAACAATGGGGCTATTGCGCAAGCCAAGGAATTGAGGTCTTATCAGAAGTCCAAAAAACATACTCAGGAGATATCACCTGATCAGGGAGATAATTGATAAAGGTGATGTGAAGATCGAGAGAGTGCCCACAGATCAGAACATCGCTAATCCTTTGACTAAGCCACTTCCTTAGGCAAAAATTGATTCTTATGTACTTGCCTATAGCATTAGATATAAGGCAATTGGCTTTAGTGAAAGTGGGAGATTGTTATAGTAGTTCTCTAAAGGCAATCACCTTTAGCACTTTTGTATAAACTGTATTTTGATTAATAAAGAAAAAGGCATTTTTCATTGATTTGATATTCATTTATATATGAACTGCTATTGATCTTAAATCGAATTAATGAAGTCCAAATACAAAACATAGCATGAAGAAAATCATGATAATGAGATTCCTATCATGTGCAATTATGTTAGTATCTAAAGGCAATCCTTAGTAATAAGATTAATAAGACAAGACATTATTAATCCAGACAGACTATCACATATTATACTTCTTGATTTGATCAAGCAATGGGTCTCATGAACTGTAAGCATGAGATGTTTAGAGTTAATATGTGGATACTTACTGAGGGTAGTACATACATCGGATAACCCGCTATGAGATTATCATATGAATGATCTATCAAATGTCAATGATTAATCTCATCATAGTAATGGTGCAAATATCCTTATACTTGAGGTACTTAAGGATATCTTGGATATAAATCCTGTGCTTTGACATCATTCCTTGTTACCACAAGATGAGGTCGCTCTTAGGGTGATAATTGGGTACAGCTATTTTTATTCAAAGGTAATTGGGTAGCCAATAAAGGATTCACCACTCTTGATAGAAGGAGATAATACACACGACCTCTTGTCGGGGTCATTACTCAACAGTCTCTGGAAAGATTCATAAGTTGTTTGATTAACTATAAAAGGATAGATTGCACAGTATTTGTCTATGGAAAGGTTCATAAGTTGGATAATTAACTATCAAAGAGTTTGTGTGTCAATCCACTTATATTTCGATAAATAGGCATCATGAAACCCTTCATGATGTGTTTGAATTAAGAGTTAATTCAGGTGCCTAAAATAACTAGGAACCTAAGGGTCACACTTATAAAAGATCATATTAAAAAAAGAGTGTATGGCTTATTTTAAGTAGGTTACGATCATGCCTCAAAGGGCCACGATCGTGGCCGAAGGCAAGATAGGTCATGATCGTGGCCGAAGGCAAGACTTATGTACATGACCTTCCTTAGAAGAGTTCTAGAGATACTGAGAAGTGTTCTTGAGTTATCTTCATGCAAGATTATGCAATTGTTGTATAAATCTTACATGCATGCAACATAACCTTGATCTATCTTCCATATTGAACATCTACTTGAATTCATAAAGTTTGGTGTTCTAACCCTTACACATTGTTTCATCTTCCTTCTCTGCATGTTCTTGGGTGATCAAGTAAGGGTTTGGACTTTTCAACAACCCAAACAAGGAGAAGAAACAAGAAAGGAGGAGATACACAAGGTAAAAAGTTTTGTTATTTCATGTTCTTTATATATCCTTGCATGCATGTGAGATTCTGTGTTTTTTAGGTTGTAATGGTGTTAGAATCTTGATTCCAACACTTCCGCTACATTTGCTCACATGTGATGCATACAACCATGTCTAACCATACAGTTTCAATAGTCATATCTCATATCACATTCAATTTTATACCTCAGAATATGTCAATTGAGTGCAAATGCTAACTTGTAATGTGTACAACTATCAATTCATGTGTATGCTTATATTATGCCTTTGAATACAATTATGAACTTATTTCATAAATGTACCAATTTCGTCTTACATACTGACACTCGTATGACTCATTTGTCTTACATTTTAAATCTCTCAACAATTTGAGAGATGGGATGTGACAATTCTCCACCCTCTTTAAGACATTTCGTCCTCGAAATTCTTAACTAACTGATTCAACAGATGGGATAATGTTGTTTCATGTTTTTCTCAATTTCTCAATTAAAATTTTCTCTCAAATAATCTTCGCCAATCATACAATTTCCTCATATTTATTATTGACTTATCCTGATGTCTGATTATTTCTACTAGTTTCTCAACTCATTTCAAATCATTTGTAATCTTAAGTTCCTGAGTTGATAACACATTCATCAAATCTAGCTTGTATCTACTGAACATATTAACATAGAATATAATGTGGATCTTAGTTCTTCTCGTAATAGCAATAGTGTTATCCCAAATTCAAGAATCCAATAATGTAGTTGGATACTTTATAATTAACAAAACATATGCACTCTCTATCATATATTCCTTTTTTTCATACCTGAGTTTCATATCTATTCGACTCCAATATTTACTTCTAATTTGTACATATTCATTCATTCCTAGATGTAACACCCCATTACCTTAGGGTACACACCGGGACGCCCGTAGGTCATTCCGATACATATCCTAAAATAAGGGAGC
>JAOQMS010025927.1:0-15282 GCA_027563885.1 Erythroxylum longipes | reverse complement strand
AAATGGACATCAAGACTACATTTCTTAATGGGGATCTTGAGGATACCATTTATATGGCCCAACCAAAAGGATTCATTTAGCCAGGTAATGAGCATAAGGTATGCAAATTGCAGAGGTCCATTTATAGACTTAAGTAAGCTTCTAGGTTTTGGAACATTAGGTTTGATAAGTCTATCAAAACCTATGGATTCATACAAAACCTAGATAAGCCTTGTGTCTATAAAAGGATACAAGAAGGCAAGGTTACTTTCCTAATCTTATATGTCGAAGATATTCTTCTCATTAGGAATGATGTAGGAATGTTATATACGGTTAAGGGATGGCTAAACAAACGGTTCTCAATGAAGGATTTAGGAGCTATATTCTAGGGATCAAACTTATAAGGTATCGTAAGAACAAACTGATAGCGTTCTCTCAAATAACCAATATTTAGAACATGATCAATAAGTAAGCCGTGCAAGATTTCAGGAGGGGTTTCACACTTACTAGACATGGAATCAAACTTTCAAAGGAGCAAGCACCTAATACCCAAGAGGAGGTCGAACGCAAGCATAACATTACATATGCTTAAGTAGTTGGAAGTTTAATATATGCTATGCTTTATACTAGACCAGATATCTGTTACATTGTGGGACTGGTAAGTAGATTCCAGTCTAATCTAGGAATGAAGCATTGGACTGCAGTTAAGTGCATACTAAAGTATTTTTGTAGGAAGAAGAACTTAATGCTTTCTTACTCTAGAAGTAACCTTATTCTGACATGATATACAGATTCCGATTTTCAATTAGATGTTGATTCAAGAAAATCAACTTATGTTTCTATATTTGTTTTAAGTGGTGGAGCGATAGTCTGGACGAGTATCAAGTAATCTTGTATTGTGGATTCAACTATAAAGGTTGAGTATATTACTGCTTGTGAAGCAGCAAAAGAAGCAATCTAGCTCCATAAGTTCCTTAATAATTTGGAGGTAGTTCCTGAGGCAGAAAAGGCCATTACACTTTGTTGTGGTAATAGTGGGGTAGTGGCTAATTCTAAAGGACCTTGGAACCATAAAGCTACCAAACACATCGAGAGAAAGTATCATCTCATAAGGGAGATAGTACAATGTAGTGAGGTGAATGTGGCAAAGATTCCCATAGAGCAAAACCTTGCTGATCCATTTACGAAGACGATGTCTGAAAAGAGTTTTGAGGGTTATGTAGCAGGCATGGGAATGAGGGATATGTCAAACATGCTTTAAGGAAAGTGGGGAATTATTGGAGTTATGTAAATATAGTGCCTTAGAAAGTAAGTGTATTTATATATAACTTAATTTTCTTCCAGTTATTTTTGTAATGAAAATATTTATTACTAATAAAACAAAAGAGTTTGGTTTTATTTATATGAGCATTACATATCTAGTCATAAGGTACCAAGATTCTTTTGTAAGTAATATACATATACTTGGAGATGTATGGGAAGCATGTATATTATTATAATTTAAATTATTTGATTCATAGTTGAATAATCAAGTTGGTCACTTGATTACGGTTTAGACTGTAGTGTTGAGATTTATCTCTGTGTAAGTAAAAGAGTTTACTTCAAGGGAATGATGAGTTTCATATCATCATAGTAGTTGACTATCGATAATGGCACTATTAAAAGAATCTGGAATCATGTATGTTTTAAAGATTAAAGTGGGTCGTTACTTTAATCTTAAAACATACACCTTAGCAATATGTTATAACGAACCATAATCTTAATGAGTGGTGAGCTCATATGTGTTTCATTATAATTCTTGATATGATCGGAATGGATTTGTACAAAGTATCAATCCAGTGTCTACATGTTGGAATTATTAATTGAAACATTTATCAGGGAACATTCACTTAAATAAAGAATTTATAGTGATATCATCACTTTTAGATGTTTTTACGGAGTTTGGTGATTAAACTGGCACCAGTAATTTGATGGACTAGCTACCCATCAAGTCTTAGCACCAATATGAGATGTTGTGTGTTAATCACCATATAAAGTAAAACAGGAGATCTAGAAGGAAAAACCAACATAAGGGCAAAACGATAATTTTAACCTTTATTGAGTGGATGGCTATAATATGGTTTATAATAAAGTTTGCAATTGGACATCTTATTTGAAACATGTATTCTCATAATTTTTAGTAATTCAAGAGTTCAACTAATTGTCTTTAGTGGAATGACATTTGGTTAATAAGTTGGAATTAATTCTAATGAGATTAAATTAATTTCGAGCTTATTGGAGCTTGAATTATATAAGTCCAATTAGATTCCCCTTTGGGCTTCTAGGAAGATTATCAAGCAAAGTAAGAAATATAAATAGAGTTTTTGATTGAATGTTGGGCTTACTTTAATTAGAAGCCTAAATGAACATTTAATATTGGGCTTGACTTTGATTTGATTTGATTAATTAGATTAATTAAATTAAAACAAAGTTATTAAAGAAAGAGGGAGGGCATATTTTAGTTTTTTATACCTAAATGTGCACCTGCACATTTAGCATTGAATTGCTAAATTAAAGATGGTTTTTATTATGCTTTATCATCATTAAATGGAGTAATGATCTTATCATTAAATAGTTTAGTGGTTGTCTTTTAATGATGGCATGTAATGTAACCTTTTAGCATTCATTTCATGAAAGAAAGGAAGAGGTGCATTTGATGTTTTCTCTCTTCCTTCTTTCATCCTTAACCGAAAATGAGAAGGTCTCATTTAGGTTATTGGTCTTTTCATATAGCCATCTTAAACAAATGAGAAGAGTCTCATTTATTGGCTTCTTTATGATTGACTAAAGAATGAAGTCATGCATTGGATGCATATCACATCTTTCATTCATGATAATCGAAATGGACAAGGAGAGGAAGAAGTGTTCTTGCATTTTGTTTTGACTCACCCTCTCCTCTCATACATGCATAGCCATAACTTGAATGAGAAGAGTCTCATTTTTCGTTTCTTTCTTCTAAGAAAAATCTCCTCAAAATACTTCTTCTCCGTTTCCACCAAAGGATCTTGTTAACCAAGTTCTCTAATAAGAACAAGTGGTAGATCAGATTGGTCAAGGATACAAAAACAAGGAGAGGATACATTGACAAAGAATTTGGAGAGGATAGAAAAGCGAGAAGTCAAAGCTGTAGCAAAGAGTCGGTATATTTCTACCACCTTGTTCTTATTTAAATTATTTTCCTTATACCGTATCGTATATAGCTAAAACATGTTGATTTGGTTATATTATTTCCGCTGCGTTTTGATTTCGAAAAAATTTTGAAATCAACTATTTAACCAAATCTTGTATGCTTTTGTTTTCGATCCAACATTTGGTTGTCCCAATGTATCCTCTCCTTGTTGTTGTATTCCCGACCAATCCGACCTACCACTTGTTCTTCTTGGACAACTTGGTTAACAAGATCCTTTGGTGGGAAAGGAGAAGAAGTATTTTGAGGAGATTTTTCTTAGAAGAAAGAAGCCAAAAATGAGACTCTTCTCATTCAAGTTTCGACTATGCATGTATGAGAGGAGAAAGTTAGTCAAAACAAAATACAAGAAGAACAAGTGGTATCAGAGCCATTTTATTATGCATGATTTCGGTTCCTATATGTGATGCATAGGTTGGCAATTAAATGTTGTACGATGCACATTTTTATGTGATGGAAATATACATGTATGTCTTGCTCTTTTAGTTGTCCATAGAATACAGTTTTACCTTGTAAGTTTTTCTTAGTTTGGTTTATAACAAGGAGGGTGGCCTATCATTGTAATTTTTCCTCCTTGGTTTCTTTTTTCTATTTTCTTTGATTTTGTAAAGTACAAAATTCTATAATATTGAAGATGGAGTAACCATGGATCGAAGAGAAGCAAAGGTAATGGTTTCAGTGTTTCCTTTGATGTATTGGCAAAGTTTCAATTTTATGAAACCCAAAGGGCTGGAATTTTGTTTTAACAATGTTTCGGTTTTACGAAAACTAAGGCGCTGGAATTTTTTAAACAAAGTTTCAGTTTGATGAAATACAAGTGTTGGAATGTTTTTTGGGTGTCGGTTTTACAAAAAACAAGTGTTAGAATTTTTTTTCATATTGACAAGGTTTCAGTTTTGGTGAAAACAAGTGTTGTTTTTTTGTTTTGAAAGTCACAAAATTTGGTTTTATGAAAATTCCATTACACATTTTTACCGAACGGGTCGGGTCATGTGGATGAAGAGTTCGACACGGAAGATCCAAATCCAAGAAGTTTTTTTGGTGCCTAAAAGCCTTGTAATTTTAGTTATGTTTTAGGATGGACAATCAAATGTTTCTTATTAGTTCATAAGATGAATGGATAAATGGATGCAAATATTATGGGATATTATGTGATTGTTTGACATTTAGAAAATTGCCAACCTTAGGCTTTGCCATGCATTCATTATTTATGAGATATATAATGAAATAATATAAGATAGATAATTTATTACATCTAGACAAAATGGTATTTATTAAAAAACTAAAGACCGAAAAACATTGAGTGGGAGATGATGCTCATGTGAGAGTCCACGGTCTCCATACAATGGCCCATTTACATGTTGTGAAGTGTTACTCCCCACCGGAGGACATGAATCCTAGATCTTGCATGGTTTGGGTCTCCTAAAGGATAAGTCTACTCATTGGTAGCAATATATGACCTCCCATCGAGGCATGGTTTGCAAGTACTTTTTATGGATGAATCAAATGGTTACACACTTAACATATTTTATCAATAACCTGCCGACCGTAGCTATGTTGGTAGTAGTATGGACGAAATCATGGCGCTTCTCAAAAAGTTAGGCATGAAGATGCTTGGTAATTTTTTGAGTGGGAGGCTCCCAGTTTTTCTTTTAAAGGATAAGATGGCCTACCGTCACTTAGTCTGTCATAGATAAGAAAAATAATCGTCGTATAGATTTTGAATTTTTGTTAATTTTATCATCATGCATACATGCATCATGATTTTATACATAGTTCCGATATTGTTGACTAGTATGCTCATGTTTTAATAATTTATATTTTCAAACATAATAAACCACAATATGAATCCACTCACTTTGCTCTTGACTAATAACAAATTGAAAAATGGAGAGAATTTTAATGAATGGAGATGCAACCTTGACATTGTTCTTTAATATGAATGAATTTCGTGGGTATTCACAGGCAGTGAGTCTGCACCTCCAGGTGGTAATTTAACTTTTGAGCAAGTCCAACAACATGAGCGATGGCAGAATGCTAATAAGACTTGTAAGTGTTATATTCTAGCTTCTGTCCGCGAAATGTTACAAAAGCAAATTACTTGCATGAAAACTACTAGTGCAAAGGTCCATCACCTATATGAGATTTTTGGCGTGAGGAACATGTCTGCAAGAGTGAAAGTTATCCAAACTTTTCATAATCTCAGACAAAAACCTAGTGAACCAATGCAGGATTACATGCTAAAGATAATCTCTGTGGTTACTGAGGCTGAGATGCTTGGGGCGGATATGCATGCAGACAGAGATGATTATGATCATCAATAGCTTAAACTCATCATTTTATTAGTTTAAGTTGGACTATGAGCTCAACAGCAAGGATTACACCTTGAGTGAGTTGACGAATACCCTCCAGAGTATAGAGGAGATATTAACTATCAAGGCTCATGGGCTAAAAGCTAATGTAGCATCATCTTATAAATCCAAGGCTAAGGGCAAGTAAAAGAAGAAGGGTTCAATGAAAAAGAAGGCTAAAGCAGACTCCAAGGGAAAGTGTTTTCCAATATGGTGAACAGGGTCACTGGAAAAGAAATTGTGCGGTCTACCTTGAGTCCCTCAAAAGCAAACAAGGCATGGGTTTCCTAAGTTTGTTAGGAACTAGAAATGTGGCAGATTCTGATTCTTGGATTTTAGATTCAGGAGCCACTAACCATGTTTGTAATTCTTCGCACGGGTTCCAGCAAAGGAAATGACTACATAAAGGCCAGTTTCTATTCAAGATAGCAGATGAATCCTATATTTCTGTAGGATCAATGAGATTAATTATCTTGGACTTTCCTATGGTCATAAGTTATATTTGGAGGATGTATATTACATCTCAACGATTGTAAGGAACATGATTCTTGTTTCTTGTCTAATAAAATCTGGTTATTCCTTATATTTTGAAAATGTTGTTTCAATATATTAGAATAAGGATTTTACTTGTAATGTAATAATTAAATTGGGATTGTTATTTATAGAACCTATTGTAGGCTCACTAAACACCATAGTATTAATAAAACTAAGACAATCCAATGACTCTAGCATTAATTCAAAATATCTGTGGCATTTAAGAATGGGTCATATCAATTAGAAAAGACTTGATAGGTTAGTGAAGGATGGAATCCTTGCGGGCTTGGATAATGATCCATTACCCACCTGTGAATCCTGTATTGAAGGAAAAATGACCAAAGCCTCATTTCCTACTAAAGGAAACATATATGCCATACAAACTGCAAATTATCTTCTTAACTTTGCTCCATCAAAATTGGTGCTTAAAACAACTAGGGAGTTATGAAGTAGATGAATGCCTTCATTATGCACTTGAGGACTTGGGGCTGTGTATCCTATGTTCTAAGGCTTGAATCCACAAAGATGAAACTAAGGTTAGAAGTATGTTTATTTGTAAGATATCCTAAAGGTACACGAGGGTACTATTTTTACAATCCTCAGGATAAGAAGGCATTTATGTCCACAAATGTGACCTTCTTAGAGGAAAAATTTATGAGAAATCACAAAGGAAGAAGTGATGTAGTACTAAAGGAGTTAGCTATTTCAACTAAACCAAGGGTTGATTTGGATATAGCAGAACAAGATGTCGAAATGTATTCAAGAGTTGAATTAGAAGAGTAGCCTGAACATCAATTCGTGCCTAGATGTAGTGGGAGGGTTGTGAGACAACCAGACAGGTGTCTAGGTCTAGGAGAAGGAATAATTACTATCTCGGACTAAGAAGAAACGCATCCCATTACTTATACACAGGCTATTAATGATGTTGATGTAGAAAAATGGCTCAAGTCAATGGAATCGAAAATAGATTCCAGTACACCAATGAAGTCTGGATCCTTATAGATCTACCACCAGATGTAAAAGCCATAGGGTGTAAATGGATCTACAAAAGGAAAAGTGGATCAGATGGAAAGGTAGAAACTTTTAAATCTGGATTGGTAGCTAAGGCTTATGCTTAAAAAGAGGGTATATACTATGAGGAGATTGTTTCTCCAGTTGCCATGCTTATGTCCATCATAATTCTTTTGGCCATAGCAGCCTATTTCGATTATGAAATATGGAAAATGGAAATTAATACCACATTTCTTAATGGGGATCTTGAGGAGACCATTTTTATGGCCCAAACAAAAGGATTCATTGAGCTAGGTAATGAGCATAACGTATGTAAATTGTAGAGGTCCATTTATGGACTTAAGCAAGCATCCAGGTCTTGGAACATTAGGTTTGATAAGTCTATCAAAAATTATTGATTCATACAAAATCTAGATGAGCCTTGTGTCTATAAAAGGATACGAGAAGGCAAGGTTACTTTCCTAATCCTGGATGTCGATGATATTCTGCTCATTAGGAATGATGTAGGAATGTTATCTTGATTAAGGGATGGCTAAACAAATAGTTCTCAATGAAGGATTGAGGAGAGGCTAGCTATGTTCTAGGGATCAAAATTATAAGTGATCATAAGAAAAAACTGATAGCCTTATCTCAAATAACCTACATTGAGAACATCCTCAATAAGTATGCCATGCAAGATTCCAAGCGGGGTTTCACACCTACTAGACATGGAATCAAACTTTCAAAGAAGGAAGCACCTAAGACCCAAGAGGAGGTCAAACGCATGCATAACATTCCATATGTTTTTATAGTTGGAAGTTTATTGTATGCTATGCTTTATACTAGACCAGATATCTGTTACGTAGCGGGACTGGTAAGTAGATTCCAGTTCAATCCAAGAATGGAACATTGGACCACGGTTAAGTGAATACTAAAGTATCTTCATAGGATGAACAACTTAATGCTTTTTTAATCTGGAAGTAACCTTTTTGCAACAAGATATACATTCTAATTTCTAATCAGATGTTGATTCAAGGAAATCAACTTCTAATTCTATAGTTGTTTTAGGAGGTGGAGCCATAGTTTGAAGGAGTATCAAGCAATCTTGTGTTGTTGATTCGACTATAGAGACTTAGTATGTTGGTACTTGTGAAGCATCAAAAGAATCAGTCTGGCTACATAAGTTCCTAAATGATTTGGAGGTAGTTCCCAAATCAGAAAAGGCCATTACACTTTATTGTGGTAATAGAGGTGATGTCAAGATAGAGAGAGTGCCCACAGATTAGAACCTCACCGATCCTTTGACTAAGCCACTTCCACAAATAAAATTTAATTATTGTGAACTCGCCTATAGTATTAGATACTAAGGTGATTAACTTTAGTGCAAGTGGGATATTGTTAGATTCTAAAGGCAATCACCTTTAGCACTTTTATACTGACTTTGTTTTGATTAATAAAGCAAAAGGCATTTTTCATTAATTTGATATTCGTTTATATATGAATTGATACTGATCTTAAATCGAATTAATAAAGTCCATGATACAAAACATAGCATGAAGGAAATAATGATGAGATCAGGATAATGAGATTCCTCACATGTGCAATTTTGTTAGTATCTAAATAATCCCTAGTCATAGGATTAATAAGATAGGACATTATTAATCTAGAAATATTAGAACATGTTATACTCATTGATTTCATCAAGTAGTGGATCTCACAAACTGTAAGCATAAGATGTTTAGAGTTAACATGTGGATGCTTACTAAGGGTAGTACGTACATCAGATGACCCGCTATAAGATTATCATATAGATGATCTATCAAATGTCAATGATTAATCTCATCATAGAAATAGTGCAAATATTCTTAGACTTGAGGTACTCAAGGATATCTTGGATACTAATCTTGTGCTTTGACATCATTTCTTGTTACCTCAAGACGAGGTCACTCTTAGGGTGGTGATTGGGTACAGCTATTGGTATTCGAAGGTAATTAGGTAGCCAATGAAGGATTCACCGCTCCTGATTGAAGGAGAGGATATCCACGGCCTCATGTTGGGGTCATTTCTTAGGAGTCTCTAGCCAGAGCAATTATTTGTCATGAAGAGAGTCTTTAATGACACATAAGGTAATCAGATCCTAGGACAAGAACTAACATCACTTGGACTAAATATGACATAATCATTCTAGTGGGAGTTTAATATAGCCCATACTCTGAACTAAGTGGGGTATAGTATGGTGAAAGGAAAATTGTACAGTTACTTTCTATGGAAAGGATCATAAGTCAGATAATTAACTATCGAAGAGTTCGTTTGTTAATCCAATTATATTTCAACAAATTGGCATCACGAAACCTTTCATTATTTGCTTAAATTAAGAGTTAATTTAAGTGCCTAAAATAACCAGGAACTTATGAGTCATGCGCACAAAAGATCGGATGAAAAATGTAGTGTGTATGGATAATTTTCAGTAGGCCACAATTTTGGCTGGAGGTGAGCCTATTTTTAAAGTAGGCCACGATTATGGCTCATTGGTCATGATCGTGACAAAGGGTACGAATGACTACATAAGTGAGTTCTTCACTTATGTACACAAGGTCTTACCACTTCTTACACAGTCAAGTGAAAGCATATGGGCTCTAAAAGAGTTCTAGAGTGATAGAGAGGTATAAAGAGTCTTGTTCTTGCAATTTATGCAATTTTTGCATGAATCAAAGTGCATGCAACAAGAGTCTTGATCTATCTTCTATCATTTTGAGCATCTACTAGAACTCATCTAGTTTGGTGCTCAAATCACCCTTATACATTGTTTCTTCTTAATCTTTGCGTGTTCTTGAGTGATCAAGGAAGGTTTTGGTATTTGCAACAACCCAAACAAGGAGAAGAAACAAGAAAGGAGGAGAAACAAAAGGTAAAAATGTTTTATATTTCATGTTCTTTACATATCCATGCATGCATATATGATTATGTATTTTTCGGGTTATCATGGTGTCGGAATGTAGATTCTGACACTTCTGATGCATTTTGATGCATGTGATGCATGCATCCATGGCAAACCGAACAGCATGAACATGATAGAGAAGAAACTAGGAGCATGATCGTGACTCCTATGTCATGATCATGACGAAGAGTTTCTAGTCACAAAATTTTTCATCTATTTCAAAGTTTTGGGTTATTTTTTGAACCAGAAAAGTAGGAAAACCTTAATTACCCATGAACCCTAAAGCACTATTCAGTAACATGGAGTAAACTAAAAAATAGGAGCAGCCACAATTAAAAGTCAATCAAAAGTGGGTGATCAAGAACATCCGGGAATTCCATCTTTCCAGATTAAGGAGCAAATAAAGTTTTCCTTCTTTTCCTTCAGTTCTTTCATTATTATTGATGTGTAATCTGAATTCTAAGATGTTAAACATAGTCGCAACGTTTTAAATTTCATATTATAATTTCTTCTAGAATTATTTTTTGACTTTTAGTTATTGTTGATTTTAATGCATATTGTATGTTTGTGATGATTGTTTATGCTTAAACTTGACAACAAATCGAGAGACTGGGTCAATAGTAATCAATGTTCGATTTTAAAATAAGAGTTGGCAATTTGATAGGTCCATAATTATCAAATTAACAATTATTAGAAGAGAGAACTTGTTTAAGGAATTAATTATCCAATAGAAAGCTTCAGATATAATTGAAAACGTTAGGGATATTTTTATGAATCGAGAGAATACAAATATGGAAATTTCAAATTCAATTATGGATAATTGATTAGATCTTAAGAGGTAGTAATCAATACCTTAGGAAATCTAGGATCAAAATCATAATTGGACTAACAATAGTAAAGAAAACAAAATATGGAAAGACTAAGTCCTAAGTATTCCATCTTGATCAAAACCTTAAATTTTATTGACAACTCATTATTAATTTTCTTATTTTCTTGTCTTATTATTTGTTTAAATTTTTTTCATTAAAATCTAATTCAAATCAATTTTCTAAATATCTTAGACAAAGTTAGGTTCGAATTATAACTCTTGCATAATCCTCGTGGGAACAACAATCTCTTATAATACAAGATATGACCCATATACTTGCAGTGTATTGGGAGTTTTATTAGATATAAATTAGAATGCCAAAGGTGAAGAAATGAAATGATTATCACTTAAAAAAAGGCTCAAAGTGGGAGATGCAGTTTTATTATATAATTCAAGATTTAAGCTATTTCCTAGAAAGCTCAAATCAAGGTGGAGTGAGCCTTTTAAAGTGATGTATTTACACATGGAGCTTTAGAATTTGAAAATCAAAATAAGAGAACCTTCAAATTAAACTAACAAAGATGAAAACCATATCTCAGAGGAGTATTTCCATAACAAAAGGGAAGTGATTTTTTTCCTTTCCAATCATTAAAAAAGTTTGTGATGATGAATGGTCAAGCTACAGACCTTAACTTAGTAATTTTGTATAGTTAGGTTATTTATTTTGAATTATAGTATTTAGGGTTTTAATTTTAATGTTTTGGAGTGGTTTGTATTGGTAAATTTCTTATTTTTGAAGTTATTATAAGTTAGGGAAGCAAGCTCAGGGGTTATGTGAGAGAAAAAAGAAGAAACAGGATAAGGGTGACATTTTTTTAAAATGTCACGGTCGTGCCTTAAATAGCATGATTAGCCTCTGTCATGATCATGCTCCAAATTCACGATCAAATAAAAGGACATGTCACGATTGTGCCTTGTGGCTAACCATTCCAAACTTGTGAAAAGCCAACTTAAAACCCTATTCTACCTCCTTCTTTAACCTTAACACTTTATATTCATCCTTTCTCTTCTTCTAACCCAACTTTATCTCTCTAAACACAGCAGCCACTGAAAATCTCTCTTCATCTTACTTATTTTTTCTTTTGTTTTTTTGTTCTTTCTTTTAGATACATATTCCTCCTACATATATTTAGTAATTTCCACACAAATATCGCACCTTTATAGTGGTTTTTACAGGATTTCATTGAATTCTTCTCTCTTCATGTCTTTTGGGTGTTTTAAAAGTATTTTGATGTGTTCTGGGTTGCTTGTGTAGGTATACATTTATTCATGGTTTCGATAATTAAACAAAGTGCTAAATGCTCTCAACCGAAGAAGAAAACTCAAGTGTTGAGGCAAGGTGCTTGTGATAGGGTTACAAATTTTGGAGCTCCCTTTCTAATTTATTCAAAAGAAGATGCTATCCAATTCCAAACTCTTTTGTCTAGGGTTTGTAATGCACCTAAATACTTTGATTTTGACATTTTATAAAATCTAGGGTTTAGAGATAAATTTGAGAACTTGAGTACTAAAATTAGATGGGATAAATTTTTTCTAATTTTTTCTATATTATGTATAAGGAATTAACCTTTATATTTTATACTACTCTATAATTTAAGCCACGAAATTTGAATAAATTTTGATATCAATTGAGGAGTCGCCTATATAATTTGAATTATGATATCTTGGAAGAAATTGGTGGATTTCTTACGTCTAACAAAATTGAAAAATATGATAATTTTCGTGCTAAGAGGTATTGGAAACAATTAATCAACTGGATAATTTTGTTGTTAAAAATGCCCATAATAATTTCATTTTGAGTCATGAGTATTTCTTATTGCATAAATTCATGTGTCCTACTATTTTTTATAAATCTAAAAGTAAAAAAAATGTTCTATTAAAGATTTATTCATTCTATGGTGTATGGATAATAATGTTCATGTTTGTATAACCACCCATATTTTTTATACTATAGCTGCTAATATTAAAAAGAAAAGTAGTCATCTTGGCATTAGGTATATTGTTACCATGGTTATTGTTTATTATGGTGTAAATGTTGAAGGATTAAGTACTGTTTTCCCTAAGTGTCTTAATCATACTCACTTAAGGCGAGCTAATCTTGGAGGTCCATCATGTGGAACTCCGAGATATTAGTTCCAAATCTCATATAAAATATAGGATAGGATAGGATAAGCTAGTTCGAGTTTTACAGCCATGCAACACCAAGTCTCTACAAGTGAAGAAACAAAGGAAGATGAAGAGGAAGGTTGGGAGAAGGACTTCAATTTATATGGAAACCATATAGGTGCATATGAAGGAGATGGTGTAAAAACATCAAAGACAATGACGTGATACAAAGAGGATTCTTAAGTACTTCACTACTCAAGGTGTTTAGATTCCATCACCTACACTGTCACCACCTCAATCTTTATAAGTGGTTTCATGCTCTAAACTTTTCTTTTTGTTATTTATTTTTATTTTTCTATATGTGTTGTTTGCTTTCTCACATTATGGACAATGTTTTTTCTATGTGTCAGGAGGTTTGGTGCATTAATATGTCATATGTTTGTGAATTTTGCGTATCATATCATATTAGTTTTTGGATTAGGTTAATATTGTGTGAACATTTTGTTGATATGTATGCTTTGTGTGGATATTTCAATGGCAAGAATTTGATGGAATTAGTTTAGTTTTAAACATGATCATTTAATTTGTAAAGGCATAATGACTTAGGAATTTTGTGTTTTATTCTCTTTGGACTAATATGCATGTTAATTAGGATATGACAAATATTCTTCACTTAAGAAATTTATGATATAAAAGTATAATTATAATTCAATTGAATTGGTTAGCATTACTAGTAACCTTTTATGAGAATAAATGATTAAAAAGAAATAAGGTAGGCTAAGTAATTAAATAAAAAATGTGTGTTAAATAAATAATTATTTTAATGGCATCTTTGAAACAAATAGAGCTAGTAGCTAGTTAAGAATGTGATATAGCTAAGTAACTAGGGGCATTCATGACAAAATATTTGTCTTCACATCAAAAGACTAGAATGACTTTCCAAAAAAGCTAAATAATAAAAAAATGTGGCCTAGTTAAGTAATTAGGGGACATTCATGACGAAATGTTTTCCTTGACGTCAAAAAACTAGGTTAACATTAAAGAAAATTTTAAAAAATGGTGTTTCAATAAATAAAACCTTATGATTAAAAATTTTTATGAAAGGATGCTTAGTGATAGTTAACTTTGTGATTGATTACTAATTATAAATGCATCTTTACAAGTGTCATATGTGTATGAATAGGGTGTTAATATTTTGATTAATATGTATATTCAATTCAAAGTAATTGAAATATGTAAACATAAAAGGAATAGGTTAGCATGTTGGCACCATTTGAATGATTAATGTATGTAGTTGAATTGATTCTATAAGATTTAATGCCATTATGCCATTATTGTTGGCCCCCGAATTTTTTTATTAAGTTAAGCATGATTTAAATGAATTATGAGGTCATGATAGAGTAATTATTGGAGTTTAATTATTTATCATAGTGCTAGTAGGATTTTATTACACTGGTTAGTTAAATTAAAGCAGTAGGAATGTATTGAGGGCAATTGTGGCATGTAACTAAAGTTTAGAAAGCTATGAAGCATTAAAGGAAGGGTAAAGTGGACTTTTATCACTCATTAAGGGTAAAATTGGAAGAGGAAAACGTTGTCTTGGTTATTAGAAGAAGAAAAACGTGAATTGAAGGGAGAGAACAAGTAAAATACATGAAAGAGAGAAAAAGGGGAGAGAGTTTCAACAATTAAAGAGAAAAAGGAAGAAGCAAGTTAGGGTTTCATCTTTTCTTAGCTTTTAAAAGTGATTTTGAGGGTATTCAACAAGAGAGAAAGAAGGAGGAAGAAAAGAGCTTCCACTTGAGCCAAACATCTCTTTGTTTGGTGAAGATTCAAGGTAAGCCCATTTTTAATCCTTTTGATTTTTGGAAGGGTTTTGGTTTATGAAGCTTAGGAAATGCATGGGTTTAACTATTCTATAATCAATTTTTAGTGAATATGCTTTTTGGGTTCTCAATTTGTATTCCTATTGAATGGGATTTTTGTCAATGTTAAAAGGAATCAAGTGAGGCAAGAGGAGTAAGGGGAGGGGCATTTTTAAGCGAGTTTTTAAGCAAGGAATTCAGGTGGTTTACATGTTCATAGTTGAGTAATGATCCATGAGTATTTTTCCAAATTAATAGAGTTAAATGATTACACTTTCTTAATAAATATTGCATTTATTGCTTCTTAAATGATTTAACAAATTGCTACATGTTTGGTATGTTCGATTCATGTAAATATAGTGCCCTAGAAAGCAAGTGTATTTACATGTAACTTTATCTTCTTCAGTTACAGTTTTGTAATGAAA
>JAOQMS010025867.1:0-15285 GCA_027563885.1 Erythroxylum longipes | reverse complement strand
ATACTCTAACTTAATCTTAATTTCTCCATTTAATACTTCCAATTCCATCAATCTAAGCAATAAATCCTCCAATCATTAACATGCTAATTAAACTCCAAAAAAAAAAAAAAATTCCAAGACCATAAAATTAAATCAATTTATGCTTAATAAAATAATAAAATTGGGGCCCAACAGTCTCACCCTCTACGAATATGGAACCTTAGTCGTGTAGGGTGGTGGTGGCACATAGGGCTCCTGTTCTTCTTTCTCTTCTACCTTCTCTTCTTTTATCTCTTTGAATTTACTTTTCTCCTTTTGTTGGCTATCCTTTTGCAAACTTAGCTTCTCCAATTGCTTGCCACTCCTAGCTGTGATCACCTTGAGTTGTTCCTTTGGATTGGCCTTGGTGTTGCTTGGTAAGCTTCTTGTATTCCTAGAAGACAAGGCATTAGAAATTTGACCTTCCTTTTCCTCTAAGTTGTGGATGGATGAAGCGTGGTTCTTCTCAATCTGGTCAAACTTTGCCTCCATTCTCTTCTAACTCTCTTCTTGTCTTCTTTGACCTTCCTCTTAGCTTGTCCATTTTGCTCTTCAAATACCCAAGTCGGTCTTGCTAAAATCTGGGAGGTCCTTATGCTCTCTCTTGGCCACCTGCATTGTTGGTATTCTATAAAAAATTTGGATGGCTTTTCCACCCAGGATTTTAAGTGTTAGAGTATGGATTGCTACCTTTTTGTGACTAGCCCAAGTAATTTATTTGTTCTGTACCACTGACTCTTAGGAAGAAGAATTCAACTGTGCCATGGTTGTCCTTCCCATATAACTCACAATGTAATTGCATAGCCTTAACTACGGATGAAGATGCTTCTTGCATGTTACTCAACTGCTTGGTGAGGGTAATAATTTGTGCATATAAGGATATCATCAAGTCAAATGGAATCATCCCTTTTTGCTCCTTAGACCTTTGTCTACTCCTTTCAATAGATCATGTAGCTGTTGCTTGCCAACTCTTTCAAAAAGTCATGAGCTACATCAATAAAGACCCTCTTGCAACTGCATCTATAGTTTTCCTTATGCTCTGATTCACATCATTGTAGATGTTTGTAAAAGGAACTACCTCGGAAGGTTGTGGTTGGGGAAACTCCTTTGTAATTCCTTAAATCTCTCCCAGGCTTCATACAACGACTCCCCATCACTTTGATGATTTTTGTTGTCTTAGTCAAGGGGAAGTACTTAGCTAGGAAAGCTTTGGCTAGTTGCTCCCAAGTAATGATTTATACTGAATTGAGTGAGTTATACCATGCCTTTGCTCAATCCCTCAAGGTAAAAGAAAACAATCTTAACCTCATAGCATCATCAAACATCTCACTAAATCTAAAGGTGTCACAGATCTCAGAAACAATTAGCAAGATGGACATTGGGATCTTTGTTTTACAACCTATAAAACTACACACTGCTCTGAAGTATGTTGAGGAGTGTCGGCTTGATCTCAAAATTATTATCTTTAACCACAAGGCTTGTAACTCCTTGAGGATTGAAACCTGACCTCATAAAGTCCATCAATGTCCTCTCAGCTCCTCCTTGCTCTCCTTCTTTTGCCATATTTCTTTATATTTTCTCTTGACATCTAGCTCTTCTTAGTTCTCTTTCGTGTCGTCTAATGTCTGAAAACTCTTCTTTGCTAAGCTTGTCAGACGTTATCGTGCTCCTTGTGTTCATGCACCTGCAAATATGCAAGGAAGAGTATCAAACACTCTTAAATCAAAGTCACCAAACAAAATAAGATGCTAAACAAAACAATCCCTGGAAATGGCACCAAAAACTTGTTGAATGAAAAAACAAAGTACTTGTTCTACTCTAAAAATCACAAGTATATGGGTCATTACATGTAGTAAAAAGCGGATATCGTCCCACAGAGATTGTGCTTAGGCACCACTTAATTCAGGTTATGCTTTGTAGTATTGAAGGGTCGATCCCAAGAGGAGGGTACTAGCCTAATCCTATATCATCTAAGGCTCAAAGAAAAGAGTAAAAAGAAATAAAAACTGCACAAATGAACACAAAGTAAAAACGAGAAATTAATTCAAGAATTGTAAAGTGGAAATTTCGGCAAAACAAAATTAAACTAAGCAGTCATACAGGTCACAATGGAAATCCGTCAAGAGAGTTAATCAAGTTATAAGAGAGGGAATGTGTTCAAAATATCCCTTGAAAACTCGAATTCGAAAGCAAACCTGCATCTGTCTAGCAAACCTGTATTTGTCTACGCGCAAGCCATAATCGTGGCCCCTAGTGGCACAATCTTGGCCAGCTTATTTGACTCTATATGACAATCGTGGCCCTGGGTTATTGGCCAGGTCTTCTCCAATTCTCCTCCGAAACCCTGAAACACTGACAAACTCATAATGGAACTTATATATATTTTTTTATATATATAATTAAAGTTCAAATACATGTTCTCACCCAAAAAACACTTAAAATAAAAATGTTTATGAACTAATACAATTCTTAACCTAAGTACACACTAAACAATCAAATTAACCACTAAACACACACTAAACTATCGAAAAAAATACAATGTAATCTATACATATCAAGTCACAATTGTGGTTGACCCTTCATACTTCTGTGGGCCATGATCACGGGCCTTGCTCTAGGCTTCCTCTGAATTCTCTCTATTCTTCGATATTTGATATGAAACACTATCAAACACATCAAGGCACCTCAGATACATAAAATTTAAGCTTAATAGCATGTTCTAACTCATGAAACACTCAAAACATAAATGTCTAACTAAATTCACAATCCTAAACTAAACATGCTCTAATCATTCAATTTAACAACTAAACATATACTAAACTACCCACTAAAACATTATGCAACCTACCACTATCATATGTGAATAGTTTTTTTGTATAATACAATCCTTTCATCATACAATGTTCTAATTAGACATAGAGTATGGAATTAATTGTTAGGTTCCGATCATGCATCTCATACATAATATATATCAAATATACGCAGCGAAAATAAAACATAACCTCAAAAACCAGATCTACTCATGCATATAGATATAGAAAAACAAAAACATGAAATGTAAGATGTTTACATACCTTTCTAACGATCTCCTTCGTTCTTTAATCTTCTCCATGTTGGGTTATCGTAATCCACAACGATTAATGCAAACCATCTATAATGAAAGTCCACATGAAGATAGAAGGATGAAACCTCACTAGGAGATGGCTAGAATTCTTTCTTTGTGCTAGCAAAGACAAGAACTCTTGAGAGAGTTAGAGAGAAAAAATGTGTGTGTGAGAAAAAGAATATTTCTTTTTTTCTTTTTTTTTTCTTACATAAGATACACAAAATTATCTTAATTTTCTGCACCATTTGCCCTTCCATAACCCCCATCACTAATGGAAAGTTATGGGAAGTTAATAGTCATGAATAGTATGCATTAATGGAAGTTATGGGAAGTTAATGACCATGAATAACATGAATTAATGGAAGCTAACAACACTTATTTCTAATCCATTCCATGCAATATTTTTACCACGATCACATCGCGATACAATCCTGAAACACTCTCTCATATCTTGAATCACCATTCAAGTCCATTTTACTCATCCTTCGGATCTCCTATGTGTGTTACCCATTAGGTTCTCGGTTATGTTGGCCACTTAAATTAACACTTAATTTAAGTAATCAAGAGTGGTATCTAGTAAAATGTCATGACCCCAATTGATCGAAAAGTCAGTGGTTTGACTACGACCTTCTATAAGGAATGTTGCCATGTAATTTGTCCTTTCACCATCTATACCCCACTTAGTTTAGAGTATGGTCAAACTGTCAACTCCCACTAAACTAATTACGTCACATCTAGTCCAAGTGATATTAGATCTTGTCTTAAGGATCTCATTACTCTATGTATCATTGAAGACTCTCTTTATGACACACATCTGCCTTGGCTAGCCACTCCTGAGTAATGACCCCGATAAGAGGCCGTGAGTATCATCTCCTTCTATCACGAGTGGTGAATCCTTTATTGGATACTTAATTACATCTGAATACCTCTAGCTATACTGAATCACCACCCTATGAATAACCCCTGAAAGGCACTGATGAATGGTGTCAAAACACAGGATTAGTATCCAAGATATCCTTGAGCACCTCAAGTCAAAGGATACTCGCACCATTGCTATGATAAGACTATCATTGACATTGGAATAGAATATCCATATGATTGTCTCATAGTAGGTCAATCCAATGTACTTACTACTCTTAGTAAGCATCCATATGTTAACTCTAAACAACTCATGTCTACAGCTTATAGCATTTACTGCTTGATCTAATCAAGGAGTATAACATACGCTAATCTATTTAGATTAATGATATCCCATCTCATTAATCCTATAACTAGGGAAAGTTTAGATACTAATATAATTACACATGATAGGAATCCCATTATCATGATTTACTCTATGCTATGTTTTGTATTAAGGACTTCATTAAACAACTTAAGATCAACATCAAATCTATAAACATATGAACAATGAAATAATGGAAACAACCCTTATTAATCATAAAATGATTTATACAATAAGTGTTAAAGGTGATTGCCTTTAGAGCACTACTCTAACAAACTCCCACTTACACTAAAGCTAATCGCCTTGATATCTAATAACATAGGCGTGTACATGTGACACAAAACTCTTTTGGGAAATAGGCTTAGTCAACAGATCAGCTATATTTTGGTCGGTGGGAACTCTCTCTATATTGACATCATTTCTACCAATGATCTCTCTAATCAAATGGTAGCGTGAGCACATGTTTGGACTTCTGATGAGACCTTAGTTCCTTCGCCTGTGATATAGCCCCATTGTTGTCAAAATAAAACTGCATTTGGTCAGCGATGCTCAGAACCACACCAAGTTCCATAATGAACTTCTTGATCCAAACTGCTTCCTTTGCCACTTCTGAAGCTATAATGTACTCCACCTCTGCCATGGAATCAGCAATTGTCTCTTGTTTGGAACTTTTCCAAATAACTGCACCACCATTCAGTGTGAATACATATCTAGACTAGGATCTAGAGTCATTCCTATCGGGTTGGAAGTTGGAATCAGTATACCGACTTACCACAAGATCACTTTCTCCATATACCAAGAATACATCCTTAGGTCTTCTCAAGTACTTAAGGATATTCTTAACAGCCACCCAATCACCCTCACTAGGGTCCTACTAATATCTGCTCATAACACTTAGATCATACGATACATCGAGTCTAGTATATAACATAGCGTACATGATTGATCTTATGGCTGAAGCATAAGGAATCAAACTCATGCGAGTCCTCTCATCTTGTGTCTTTGGACATAAGATTTAGAGAGTGTAATCCCATGTACCATGGGAAGATAACCTCTCTTATATTGCTCTATGCTAAAACTCTTTAGCATCTTGTCTATGTATGTAGACTGAGAAAGACCAAGCATCCTCTTAGATCTATCGCTATAAATCCTTATCCCCAAAATATAAGTTGCTTCTCTAAGGTCTTTCATAGAGAAGTTCTTAACTAACCAAATTTTATTGATTGCAAAGCTGAGAAATCGTTTCCTATTAGCAATATGTCATCTACATACAACATAAGCAACACGATTTAACTCCTACAAAACTTTTTATACACACATAACTCATCTGGATTTTTTGAGAATCCAAACTCTTTGATTGTCTCATCAAATTAGATATTCCAACTCCTGGATGCTTGCTTTAATTCATAAATGGATTTCTAAAGCTTGCATACCTTTTCTCCATTCATGGATACGAAACCATCAGGTTGTGTCATATACACATCCTCGGTTAGGTTTCCATTAAGGAATGATGTCTTCACATCCATTTGCCATATCTCATAATCATAGTGAGTGGCAATGGCTAAGAGTATCTTAATGGATTTAAGCATAGCCACTGGTCTAAACATTTCGTCATAGTCAACACCTTTCCTTTGATGATAACCTTTAACTAAAAGCCTAGCTTTATGGGTAACTACATTACCCTCCATGTAAGTTTTGTTTTTGAAAACCCATTTATATCTTATGGGTTTTATACCTTCAGGTGAGTCAACCAAATTCCATACTTAGTTTTCATACATGGAATCCATTTTGAATTTCATAGCTTGAAGCTATTTACCAGATTTTGAACTCTTCAGAACCTTTTCATAGGTTGTAGGCTCATCATCTTCTATGAGCAATATGTCGCTAAGTTCACTTATGAGAAATCTGTATCTCTTGGGAACATGATGTATCCTTCCTGACCTACGAACTTTTTATGCATTAGAAGTTTGAACTATTGTTTCATCTTCATGAACAATAGTCTCAGGTCTAGGTAGTTGATCTGTGTCTGTTTGAGCGTCTTGAACTTCCACAAGTTCAATTTTGCTCCTATTGTCTTCTTTTAAAAGAAACTTTTTCCCTAAAAAGATAGCATGTTTTGAAACAAACACCTTTTGTTCCAAAACATAGTAGAACTGATATCCTATAGTTTCCTTAGGATATCCTACAAACAGAAAATTATCAAATTTAGCTTCAAGCTTATCTAACCGAATCTGCTTCACATAAGCATGACAACCCCAAAATTTCATATGAGAAAGATAGGTTTATTGTTAGTCCATATCCCATATGGAGTAAGATCAACTGTGGGACTTTGTTTAATGCATAAATAGAAGTTTCGACATACCCCTAAAAGGATTTTGGTAAAATTGATAAACCCATCATAGACCTCACCATGCATAACAAGGTTCGGTTTCTCCTCTCAGCCACATCATTGTGTTGTGGTGTGTAAGGTGGAGTCCACTGGGACAATATTCCATTATCCCTGAGATAATATAAAAACTCTTGGCTTAAGTATTGACTACCTCGATCAAGTGATTTAATACTTCTCCTAAGTTGTTTCTCAACTTTATTTCTAAATTCTTTGAACCTTTCAAAGGCTTTAGACTTGTATCTCTAGGATACATATACCCATATTGAGAATGATCATTGATAAAGGTAACGAAGTATACAAAACCACCTTTAGCTTGTATAGACATCGGACCACATACATCAGTATATATTAGGTCTAAAATTCCAGTAGTTCGTTCACCCTTTCCCTTAAAGGGTAACATAGTCATCTTGCCTAATAAGCAAGATTCACATGTGTCATATGATTCATAATCAAATGACCCTAAACTATCACACTTGTGTAGTTTAGACATGCGTTTCTCACTTATATGGACAAGGCAACAATGCCATAAGTAAGATGGTTTCATATTATCTTATTTTATTCTTTTGTTATTATTGATATTTAGAACCAGATGAGACATATCTAATATGTATATACCATTGCACAATGTACCCAAAGCATATAATATTCCATTCAAATAAATTAAACAACAATTGTTATTGAAATTTAAATGGAATCTAGCTTTATTAAGACTAGAAACAGACATTACATTTTTAGTCAAAGAAGTAAAATAAAAGTAATTGTCAAATTCTAGTACAAGCCCACTAGGGAGCATCAATATATATGTACCTACAGCTAATGTAGCAACTCTTGCTCCATTGCCCACTTTCAGGTCTAACTCTCCCTTATTGAGTTGTCTACTGTCCCTGAGTCCCTTCATGTCAGCATAAATGTGTAAGCCACAACTGATATCTAATACCCATATGTTGTTATTAAAAACAGTATGAATATCAATAAAATAAATACCTGAAGTAGGTGGGGAATCAGATGCCTTCTTTTGCTTCAAGGACTGTAGATAAGACTTGCAATTTCTCTTCCAGTGGCCATCCTTGCCACAGTGGAAGCAAGTTCCTTTTGAGGTGGTCTTCTTTGCTTTCTTGACGCCTCCCTTAGGCACTACGGACTTCTTCTTCTTTTGGCTTTTTTTCTTTGAAACAGAAGAATCCAATAGCATCACAACCTTGTCCTTGCAGATAGATGGCTCAACTACCTTGAGCATGTTGTCCAGCTCAGGAATTGTCCTGGATATATTGTTCATCTGATAATTAAGCACAAATTGTGAGTAATTATTGGTTAAACCCATCATAATTAAGTCAATACTTAATTCATGATCCAAAAGAAAACCCAAGGAGGCCAATCGCTCGATGTAGCCATTCATCTTCAGTGCGTATGCCCTAGAGATGTCCCCTCAACCCTCTCGGTGCCGAAGAGAAATTGCGAAGTCTTGAACCTTTTAGACCATGTTTGCTCATCAAAGAGCTCTTTAAGATGATAGACTATGGTATGAGCATCCATAGCCTTGTGCTGCTTTTGTAGCTCCAGTGACATAGTGGCCAGCATAACACAATTAGCCATTTGGCTATCATTGAGATGCTTCCTTTATGCCCTATACCCTCTAATCATCATCAAAAGCATCAGTAGCAGGGGGATCAGGAAGTGGTTCTTCCAAGACATAACCAAGCTTATCAGACTTGAGAACTATTCTCATATTCTTGAGCCAGGCAACAAAGTTTGGTCCAGTCAACTTGTTAGCTTCCATCAATGATCTTAGATTCACACTAGTACTCATGGTGTTGATTTGGGAAATAGCAACCAATCATGAAATAGAGAAAAATTAGAATGTACTTAAAGGCATATCTATAAGGACTTTAATAACATGCATTATTGTTCCCACTATTTTAACAAATTCATAACCCTTAATATAAATCTGAGAGAACTTGTAGAGAAATTCTCCTAGTGGGTCAATATCCAATATCCCTAAGAATAACCTTGGATTTGCCCAACCAACCACCTTAGTTCAACCCGTAGGTATCGATCATACCATTTGCATCTCCAATGCAACTATCGAATCTAGTGCTATCAACTGTTGATGTGTGCAAAATCATTGGGCTATCAACTTTTGACACGTGTACATCTAATGTACACAACCCAACTTTTCTTCTGTCCACGTTGATCTTGGGTTTGCCTAACTAACCAACGCTTCTAGTTAAAACCGACCTATTAATCTGGAAATTCTATTTCTATAGTTGGAACATATCTGTGTAGGTCAGGCTTGGGTTTACTCAATAACCTTAACTTCAAAAGGACTCTGGTTCTAGCCACATTAAAGGAAGGCGTTAGTTTTAATATTCTAAGTGGGGGTTTGACTAAGGTCTCATCTAACTTAGATGGTCTTATACTTAGTTGTATAAGACCATCTAAGTTAGATGAGACCTTAGTCAATATAGTTACTATAACTACATGGCATGATATGGACTACCAAATCAAATTAGGCCTAAGCCCATAACCACCCATCATGCAAGCCCACATATTCTCTTAACCATGCATTCTATAATGCATATATGTAAACACATCATTTTGGTTATGACATCCTATGGATCCTAACATGGAAACCCAATTTAACACTTGGATCTAAGCCTAATACAACTCTTAGATTTACTATGTTCCTTTTACTAACTTGGTTAAAATTACTAATGTATGTTATTTCGATTGGAATTAATATTAATATAATTAAATGGATTCCTAATTTCAGAAATTAATTCATAATTAATTACCTTAAAATAATTATTTGATGCCCAAAATTAAACAACTTCAATTTTGTCATACATACCAATTTTTCTAGTCTTACTAGAAAATCTATTGCTCTACTAAAATTAATTTCTATAATTTCACAAAATTTCCAGAGCATCAAATCATCATTACAAATATCTCTAGGTCATTTCATGATGATCAAAATAATTTAGGAATCACAAAAAAATTATCATGATCACCGAAACATCGATAAGAAACCCAAAATGAAAAATATGACTTCTAAAATTTTCTGGAAATCAAATTTCAAGAAAAATCATTTATGCATAGATCAAATGTCAAATTAACACATATTTATCACATAAAAATATTTTTAAGGTTTTGGAACCTAAATATAAACATACAAAAACATCAAACAAAATAGATCTTACAAGTTCTGGAAAACTGTCCAGATTTGGAAAATTGTTTGACAAAATCATTAAACAATTTTCAATAATTATACAAAAATTACAGAGGCATAAACACATACCAAATATATTCACATAACTTTTCCAGAATCAAATTCCATGAAAATCATGTGTAACCTCATCAGTTTAGCCAATAGACATCACATGCCCAACAGAAAGACAGATTCCATGCATGTTATTGTAAAGTAGAAATTAAATATTTTAATCAAATTAAAATTATTTTCAATCATACTAAATCATTTACTTACATCTCATGAACATATTGGTGGAATAAAATCATGAAATGTTTTTTCTATAATTAATTTCGTACAAAACATTACAAGACCCTAAGTTGTCATAACCATGAAAACATTTTTCACAAGTCATGTATTCTACATCTAACAAGGCAAAAGATCACTCTGATACCACTATTAGGTTTCAATCATGCATCTCATACATAATATATATTAAATATATGTAGCGGAAATAAAATGGAACCTCAAAAACCAAATCTACTCATGCATATAGATATAGAAAAACAACAACATGAAATGTAAGATGTTTACATACCTTTCTGACGATCTCCTTCGTTCTTTATTCTTCTCCACTTTGGGTTGTTGTAAACCACAATGACCAATGCAGGCTGTCTCTAATGAAAGTCCACACAAAGATAGAAGGATGAATCCTCACTAGGAGACAGCTAGAATTCTTTCTTTGTGTTAGTAAAGACAAGAACTCTTGAGAGAGTTAGACAGAAAGAGTGTGTGTAAGAAAAGAACCTATCTTTTTCATTTTTACGTCTTACACAAGATGCACAAAAATCATCTCAATTTTCTACACTATTTGGGCTTCCATAACCCCATCAATAATCGAAAGTTATGGGAAGTTAATTGTTATCAATAGCATGCATTAATGGAAGTTATGGGAAGTTAATGACCATGAATAGCATGCAATAATGGAAGCCAATAACACTTATTTCTAATTCATTCCATGCAACATTTTCTACCACGATCACATCACAATACAATCCTAAAACATTCTCTCATACCTTGAATCACCATTTAAGACCATTTTATTCATCCTTCAGATCTCCTATGTGTGTGATCCATTAGGTTACTGGTTATGTTGGCCACTTGAATTAACACTTAATTCAAGTAAATCAAGAGAGGTATCTAGCAACATGTCATGACCCCCAATTGACTAGAAAGTTAGTGGTTTGACTACAAACCTTTCTATAAGCAATGTTTCCATGCAATTTGTCCTTTGACCATCTATACCACACTTGGTTCAGAGTATGGTCAAAGTGTCAACTCCTACTAGATTGACTACATCACATCTAGTCTAAGTGATATTAGATCTTGGTCTGAGGATCTCATTACTCTTTGTATCATTGAAGACTCTCTTCATAGCACATATCTACTCTGGTCAGAGACTCCCTAGTAATGACCCCAACAAGAGGTTGTGGGTATCATCTCCTTCTATGAGGAATGGTGAATCCTTTATTGGCTACTTAATTACCTTCGAATACCTCAAGCTGTACACAATCACCACCCTATGAGTAACCCTTAAAAGGAACCAATGAATGGAGTCAAAATACAGGATCAGTATCTAAGATATCTTTGAGAACCTCAAGTCAAAGGAAACTTGCACCATTGTTATGATGAGACTATCATTGACATTGGAATAGAATATCCATATGATTGTCTTATAGTAGGTCAATCCAATGTACTTACTACCCTTAGTAAGCATCCACATGTTAACTCTAAACAACTCATGTCTATAACTTATGATATCTACTGCTTGATCTAATCAAGTAGTATAACATGCGCTAGTCTATCCGGATTAATGATATCCCATCTCATTAATCCTATGACTAGGGAAAGTTTAGATACTAATATAATTACACATGATAGGAATCTCATTATCATGATCTCATCATGATTTTCTCCACATCATGTTTTGTATCAAGGATCAAATCCATAAATGTATGAACATCGAAATAGTGAAAAATGCCTTTATTAATCATAAAATGATTTGTACAATAAGTGCTAAAGGTGATTGCTTCTAGTGCTGGACCCCGTTTTTGGAGCCCAACTATCGATTTAGATACCAAAAGACATTTGGCCCGGGTCTCAAGACGAAAACCACGGTGACCATTCGGGACCGTCGCGTGATGCTGGTGTGAAGGAAAGGTGCAAGGTATTGCAATCATAATAAATCTCAGCATGGCAGTAAAGGAGAGTTCGCCGCGGCGAACCCATGGAGTTATCTCCATGGACCCTTTGGGAAAAGTTTACCGCGGAAAACCTCTTGCTTCACCGCATCAAAAATCTCAAAATTCAAAATCCAAACTCAAATGTTCAAACATTCAAGACAAACACATACATTCAAATCTAACCATCCAAACTTAATCACAAGCTAAACATAATCATACACAAGAATCTTCAATTCTTCATTTCATTACTAATCCAAAAAGTTAGAACAAACTTTACTTACAAAACATCATTCATATCAAATCTTAATACAAAATACAAGTGATGCTCAATGTTGATATGCCTATAAAGCTATCCAAAATAGTCGCTAACTTAGTACAAAAGTCTCTAACTATCGTGGAGTTTTTGATGCCTTGTAAGGATCAACTGTCGTCTTGTTCCGCACCTGAGGAGGGAAAATAATGGGTTGAGCTACACGGCTCAGTGGCTAATATATTTATAGCCATCGGTAACTAGCACAAATTCAAGCATATATATGTATATGTACTTAGCAATTCAAGTATTCTCAAATCTATTCTAGCAATTTGATCATTGACCAATAAAGTTTAAGAACTCAATTAAGCAGGTTAATGCATAACACATAACATTCAAATGCATCATACTTGACAATTCAAAGATACAATGCATAAATAAATAGCTCGAGGGTTCCATGGAATCAGAATGGAGAAACCGAAGTTTACACCATGAACAGAATGAGTACTTTTTTGGAGCTCATATGCCACAAGAGGGCAGCCGAGAGAAGACTCTTGTCAATGTGCACGTGACGAACAGAATGGTTCCACTCTCGCTTAAACAAAAGCACATATTCATTCGATCATATGCTCAAACTATCATGCTTTTCTATCTTTTTATTCAAAAAAAATGCCATGACATGTTTTAATGGCATAACTTGATCAAGATTCATAAATCACACGCATTTTCAGTAATCACATAATTCACTATCAAGCAAGTTGTACATACACACATATAGGCAAGAATTTGCCCAATCACATAATAACTATAAACAGATTACCCACCTAATTTCGCTTGACAATCCAAGTTCAATGTTGTCTTTATTCTTTCTCTTGGATCAGGCTTGCTTGGTTTCCTATAACAAACCAAGTTCTCATTCAAACAACATTCAAAGGAAATTCATAAGGCTTCAGAAATCAAGAAGCTAAAATTGAACTATAATCCTTCCAAACCTAGACTTTCGGGTCTACATTTCCATGATCATTATGATCAGGTAAAAGAAGAAATTTGCTAATACTTTCTTCTAGAAAAATGTCCCTCATTATCTCCAGTTTCTAACGACACCAAAATTATTCAATTTGGTTCAGTAATCCGAAAGTTATACTCCAAACATTTTGGGATTGTCCTTATACTAAAACAATATTCTATACTTAAATTCCGTCCAAAAATTGATATCCTTATAGGCTGAATTTAAAATTCATTTCTTAACAAAACTCGTATTCCTATGTCTCTAGTTTACTGCAAATCAAAAATAACTTCATTTGGACAACTATAAAAAAAGTTATGCCTACAATACCAAAACATGTCTGTGCAGAAAAATGGATTTCGCTGCGGAGAAATTAGAAGTTCGCCGCGGCGAAGTTGTTGGAGTTCACCGCGGCGAACTTTTCCAGAAACTCATTCCGAAGACTTTTTTTGACATTCTTCATCTATATACTCCCCATATTTCAAATATAACCCATATTAACCTCAAACCACCTCTTCAACTTCATTTCCAAGCTCATTTCAACACAATACCATTAATAAATACATCAAAATCTATCTTTAATCATTAACCCTAAAAGATTAAAGCATTTCCATACACCATTCATTAACAACTCCGTACACACATTCAGCTTCATTTTCACTTCTAACTATCAATAAACATGGTTAATCCAACAAATCAAGAAAAGAAGAATGTTGGTACTTACTTGTTTAAGCTCCAAATTCTTCAAACTCTTCAAGATTTCCACAACCCTAGCTTGATTTTCTCCACTTCTTCTTTTCTTCTCACACTTACGATTTTTGCTTCCCTAAAAAGCAAGACTTGATTTACTTCTTCTTCTAACTTACACTCTTAATGATTGTAAGATGACCCTTATTCCCTTCTACTTATGCCTTATAACCTTTAGACTTAAGTGATCTACCAAGATTGCCCCTTATGCATTCTTACTACATTTATACTTTAATTCCATCAATTCAAGCAATAAATCCTCCCAACATTGGCATGCTAGTTGCTACAAAATAATAAATCTATTAAGACCTCAAAATAATTTAAATCATGCCTAATAATAATAATTAAAAAAATTTCGGGGCCCAACAATTATCCCCCCTTAAAAGAATTTCGTCCTCGAAATTCTTACCTGAGTCATTAATGAGGTGTGGATACTTCTCTTTCATGACTTCCAATGGCTCCCATGTAGCCTCCTCCGTCGAATGATTCTTCCATAAGACTTTGACCAACTTCACAACCTTTTTTCTCAAAACCATTTCCTTCAAGTCTAAAATCTTCACTAGTTGCTCCTCATAGGTCAAATCCTCCCTTAATTGAACCTCTGAAGGTTGAACTATGTGCGAAGGGTCGGATCGATACCTTCTCAACATCGATACATGGAATACATTGTGAATCTTAGACAACTCCAGTGGCAAAGCTAACTTATAGGCTAAAGGCCCGATCTTCTCAATGATTTCATAAGGACCTATATATCTCGGACTAAGCTTGCCTTTCTTACTAAACCTCGACACCTCTTTCTATGGAGAAGCTCTAAGAAACACCTTGTCTCCCACTTCAAATTCCATCTCTTTTCTATGTGCATCCGCATTACTCTTCATTCTGTCTTGAGCTGCTTTAATTCTCTGTTTCACCAATTTAATCTTATTGACTATAACTTGCACCAATTTAGGCCCTAAAAGCCTTCTCTCACCTTCCTCATCCCAACAAATAGGAGTTTTGCACCTCCTACCATACAAATATTCATAAGGTGCCATCTAAACTCCCGAATGATAGGAATTATTGTAAGCAAATTCGATTAAAGGCAAATGATCATCCCATGAGCCCTTGAAATCCATAACAC
>JAOQMS010025789.1:0-15290 GCA_027563885.1 Erythroxylum longipes | reverse complement strand
TGACAGGTAGGAGTGGACTAGTCGATTATTCTAAGAGCTGAACTGAAACTAGAGAAGGGGAGTTTTGAGAAGAAAACCCGATCATGGTCAAGGTGTTCTCTTTTGAAGATAACTTACGTATTAAGAAAATCTGCATGCATAAAAGAGTTAGACTCCGGAAAGCGAGGTCTAACAGCTGTGGTATCAGAGCAAGCAAGTCTGTGTCATACTCCGGAAAGGGGGTCGGACATCATGACTCTCTTTTACCATTTGGAGCAACTTCTTTTTAAAAACACAGAACTTGTACCCTATAAAAATTGAAATGTCACGCCCTACAAACATTGAGACTATTGCTTGTAATGAAAGACAAAAAGGCCCTTTGACCTCAGCTGAGTCTCCAAACACTCAAACAATCAAGGATCAAACTGCCCTACTCTCTCAGGTACAAACATGGTCAAGTACAGATGGAGATGATACTTCCTACTAAATGCTATCTTACTTACCTTCTAGAAATGGCTCTAACACTATATTCCTTCCTATGGAAATGCTAAAGTATAGTGCGAGCAGATGGAGGAACTCCCTAGTAGGCTCCATTGTGGACAAAAGAACACCTTTCCCCATTATGAAAAATTAGGTATAGACAAAATGGGGAAGTCATGGCCTTATAAAGGTCTTGATAAATCTAGAAATTTTTTTTCATATTCACCTTTTCATCTGAGATGGCTGCTATCAAAATATCAAAACTAGGACCTTGGCATTGTCAAGGGAAACCACTAATCTTGTAAGTTAAGAAACTTGGAATGGAACTTGACATAAGCAATTGTGAAAATTTCCATAACATTCCACTCAAATACTTGAGCACAATAGGGCTTAGCTATTTGGCATGTTCCATTGGCAAAACTCCATGCTTGGATAAGCACATAGCTAAAGTAGGAAGGTTGAAAAGGTATTTATGGAATAAGAAGTAGCCAAAGATCTCCCTTAGGAATTGAAGCTGCAAAGATTAGATGAATAAGGAAGCATTATTGAGTCAATAATGGTAGTTTCTTACCAACAAAAGTGTAGAGAAAAAAATAAAACTAAGCGGAGAACAATATAGAAAAATTCCAAGGATATTGAAGACAATCAACTAACCAAAGAAGTAAATAGAGAATAAGAAGAAGGACTAAGAATTGGAAATAAGTTACAAGAGCAACGCAAAAAGAAAAAAGCATAAGGTAGTGACACAGCTCCCTCATTGAGCCCCGATCATCTTGATATGGACAACTCAAAAGAAGATAAGGGTAAGATTAACTCTCAAAGAGAAACAAAAAATATTAAAAAGAAAGGAAAAACCATAGAATAATACACTTAAGAAGAATTGGAAATTACAGGTCATTTCTTACATGTTATAAGGAGATCTGGAAGGGAAAAAAAGGAATCAGACTCCTATATCTAATTAATGACAATATTATCATGGAATGTAAGGCAGATAATCAACCCCAGCAAGCAACTTGTAGCAAAGGATTACCTAAATTCAATAAAGCCTAGCATATATGGCCTTTTAGAGACTAAAATCTAGGAGAGCAAAATGAGTACTCTAAAGTTCATTAAAAAAGGATGGGGTGCACACTAATCATAAGGAGCACTTTAATAAGGGAATAATTTTGGCTTCCAACCCCAATCTGGTTAAAACCAAATCATATAGAATCAACTCATAAGTAATCCACCTAAGGGTAATTCTAAAGGAGTCGAATCAAAAGTTATGTATTAGTTTCATTTGTTCTCTCAACGCTAACTTTTAAAGGGCTAATTTGTGGTAGGAGCTAGTTCAAATTGCAACAAATACAAACACAAATATACCTTGGTTGCCCCTAGGAGATTTCAACAATTCACTATACTATTCTAAAACTCAAGGGAGTGTTAAAAGCATAGGCCCTTGTAAAGAATTCCAAACATGCATGTAGAAGCTAGAATTTACAGACTTGAGAGGTTTATAACCTTTATTCACTTAGATAAACAATTAGCAAGGAAAATGGCTAATGAGAAAAAATCTAGAAAAAGCCTTAGTGAACCATGAGTGGTTAACTCAATTTCAAAACTTAAAAGCAAACTTTGAAGCCTCTTTAATCTCTTATCACTGCACCATAGAGGTCCAAAACCTTAACAATAACCTAAGAAGGATTTCTCTATTTATATTCTTTAACTACTTATCTAAATGTGAAGGGTACCGAGAAGTAGTGGAGTAAGTATCTCTAGCAAATGTAATGGGCTATGAACAATTGAAATGTTTAAAAAAGTGAGAATCATAAGAAAAGCATTAAAAGACCTACATTCTAAAATCTTCTCTAATCAAAACATAAAAATCAAGGCTACTAAGAACTCTTTGTTAAAGGCTGAAAGAGAAACCAACCTAGAACCACATAATGAGAGGCTAAAGCAAGTTCAAAAGAAAGCATAGAAGGATTACTGTTGAGCAAGTTTTAATCTATTTAAAACCCTCAAAATAATGTAAGTGCATAGGTCACAAGTGTAATATAAGAGTTGTCGATCCCTCGAGGAGTTGGTGAACGAATTAAAATCTAAGTTGTCTAAGGCCTAAAATAAAATTAAATGAAAATAAAAATCAAACAAAAAAGTAAACAATTGGATATGAAATGATTGAAATTGAACTTGTAAAATTAAAACAAGAAATTCAAATTTGAGCAACACTAAATTGACAATGGGAATCACACAAGGAGAGTTTCCAAATTATGAGAGAAGGTATTTTTCCTATCATCAATGCTAATCTAATCATTTATGTGTTATTATGTTGTCGGTTCTAAACTATTGTAGGATAGATTACTCTCTCTCTCGAGTTATAATCATTGAACCTTAGATCATAAACTTTAATTAAATTACGAAATATGTAATTTCTCAATTAACAAAAGACCCACAATTTTAATTAAATCTTAATCCCTCTTACAAACAATCAAGTCTCACACAGGATCTCTCTCCATATAATAAAAGACTAGATTGATTATGTGGTCAATTAGATCACCTAAATCTTATTAACTCAATTTAATCATTTTTATCTAGTTCACCCTCTCGGTTTATTACCTAAATATACAATTACCACAATCAATCACAATACCTAATCACAATAACACAATAATAATTAAATTAACATTAAATCAAGGTCAAATCCCGAAGGAAAGCTAAAACATCTTAATCAAACCCAAATTCATACATATATTCATATTCATCTTCATATCAAGAACAACAAGATGAAAGAAGCACACAATAAAATGGGGATCCAGATGCCTCAGGAGAGCAGCAGCTGTGAAGACCTACTCCTTTCTCCTCTTTTTCTTCTCTCTCTCTCTCTTCTTTCTCTCTCTTTGAGGGTTTTCCCAAATGATAGAAGTGGGAACTCCATTAGGGTTACATCCTTAAGTCTTATATAGTATTTCCAATTAGGACAACCCTAAGGTCTTTTCTGGGTCTGAAAGGTCCAAAAAATCCCTCAAAAACTCAAGTTAGGGCTACTATCCATATATTTATCGCACAAGCCACAACCGTCGCCCTTATTGACAATCATGGCTAAGATTTTTTTATTTCTGTCACAAACGTGACCCATAATGCCACGATCGTGGCTTCCTTTACGAGCTTCTATCACGATCGTGGCTCCTTACTCTTGCTTCTATCACTACCCTGGGTTATTTCTCGGATCTTCTCCGAATCTCCTCCAATTTCCTTAAAACATGATAAGTGTAAATTGCATCATGTTTTAAGGCATAGTTTGATATATGTTTAGCTAATCATGTAGTATGTGTTTAGGTTAGAATTGTGTTAGTTTGTTAATTATTTGTGTTTTAAATGTTTTATGGGTTAGTACAAGCTTTTGAGCTTAAATATTATGTTTTTGAGGTACGTTGATGTATTTGCTAGTGCTTCAGGGTTAAAATCGGAGAGTAAAGGAGTTTTAGAGGGAACTCGGGCCATAACACAGGCCCATGATCATGGCAGGCGAGCTTCGATAAAGACAGAAGCACCAAGATTGGCAATAACCTGCATGCCATGATCATGACAGCGAGCTTACTAAAGGGCCACAATCGTGTCATATAGACCACAATCGTGGCCAACGTTAGGACAAACGTGGGGACACTTCCAGAATTAAGTTTTTGAGTGACTTTTTG
This sequence comes from Erythroxylum longipes, assembly GCA_027563885.1. Taxonomy (NCBI): domain Eukaryota; kingdom Viridiplantae; phylum Streptophyta; class Magnoliopsida; order Malpighiales; family Erythroxylaceae; genus Erythroxylum; species Erythroxylum longipes. The sequence continues at coordinate 11,154 of JAOQMS010025789.1, read as the reverse complement.
GTCTGTTCTAACCCCAAAAGGTTCCTACGTTACCTTAAATAGAAAACCCTATAACAAGAGCAAGTGGTGAACAGAAAAAGGGAGTCTTCATTTAGCCACACTTGAAACCTTAAATAGAGAATACTGAGATAGAGAAAGAAGAAGAAGGGAGAGGAAAAAGTAGGAAGAAGAAGCGGTCTCGACATGCTTCCCAAATTAGGAGGCTTTTCGATGTTACTGCATTCCTATATCGTCCATTCTAAGTTTCTATTTCCTTTTCATTTCAAATTTATTCATGTATAAAGTTGGGATGGATTGTATGATGATAGATGGTAGAATGATGATGATGTTCTAACTCTCCTTCGAGATTTTATTTTGATTTCATGTTATCCGAGTTGATTTTGTGTTATTTGAATTGGGTATTGTGATTTGTTGTGTTTCTTGCATAATTTGATAATAAACTGAGAGGCTGAACCTGATAAAATGATTGGATCAAATTAATGAGAGTTAGGCGATTCAATAAATGGCTAATTATATCAATAATAGTGTGGAGAGAGATCCCGTGTGAGACCTAATAGTTTAGAGTGCTTTAGATTTAATTAAGGTTGTGAGTCTTTTATAATTGAGAGATTGTAAATTTCATAATCCAATTAGAAATTACAGTTTAATGGTTATAACTCGAGAGAGAGCAATAAGCCCTAGGATTGACTAGAACCAACACCCCATTAACACATAATCAGCTGGGTTAGCATTAATGACAGGTAAAATCCCCTTTCTCATAACTTGGTAATTTAATTGGTTGATTTCCATTATGCTTGCTTGTTGCTCAATTGTTAATTCCTTCGTTTTTAACTTCTGATTTAATTGGTTGAATTAAATTCTCATATTTACTTTCGATGGCATTGTTTATTTTCAGTTTAATATCATTTTAATCTTAGATTTTTTAGGATTTAAATTATTCTCTCTTCTCGTGGGATCGACACCTTTAATAATACACTACGAATCGTGTGCTTGTGGAATATTGAGGGTTTATAAAATTAAAACTTACCCCGATTAAAACACTAACACATCAAAACACCTCATAAATATAAAATTGAAGCTCAACATTATATTCCAACCCACAAAACACTTAAAATACAAATATTTACTAACTAACACATTTCTAACCTAAACACACACTAAATAGTCAAACTAACAACGAAACGCACACTAAAATACCGACGAAAACACGATGCAATCTACACCTATCAACATCCCCATACTTAAACATTTACTTGTACTCAAGCAAACAAAAAAAAACAAACAAACATCAACAACCAAAACACAAAACACAAAACACACAAATGTGATAATGAGGCAATGGTATTAGACTTAATGAAATGAATTTAACTTCGAATACAATCCCTCAAGTTGTTCTAACTTATTAACTTATGCAATCTGTGTTTAAGTACTTTGGACCAAATATACAAACTAATAAAAAATTTAATGTTAAGTCTATTCACCACTATCACCTGCACACACATATTGATAATTATTTGGTCAAATAAAAAATGTAGCTATTCCTAAGTAGGTTTTCATTAAAAAAAGCTACTAATAAGTTTGGTAGGTTTTTAATTGAAAACACTCTTTTTGTTGATTTTTAAGGACAAGAACCTAGTCTTTTTACATGGAGACAAACATTTGTGATGAATGCCAATCCAGTTACTCAACTAGGTCATGTTGTTATTAAGCGACTTGGTTGGAATGTCATTATAGCCTTTTGATGTGAAGGCACACATTTATGATGCGTGTCAATCTGGTTACTCAGTTACATCGTATTCTCAACTGGCTACTAGCTCTATTCATAACCCAAAGGCTAGTGGAATAGTTATTTCATTGAAATTTATTTATTTTTTCCTACCATATTACTTTTATTAATTATTCTTATGAAAATATACTAGTAGTGCCACTTAGTTGATTGGCGTAAAATTATAAATGAATATGGAAACTTCTAAGGGTAAATAGTCAAACATAGTATTCTAATTAACCAGCACATTTAGCCTTAAGTAACTTAGGTCACTAATTTCACGAGCTAATAGGTCTTAGCAACCTAAAAGACCATGTTCACAGCTAAATTAATCCCATTAAATCCTAGCCATTGCCACATTCACACAATTCACACGTGCAGACCTAAACAAACTAACATACACAATGCAAAATTCACACTCAAAGTAAAAACACACAATTCTCCTCACACTTAAACAACACATTGTCCTTAATGTGAGAAGGGTACACAAACACACCAGGGGGAATAAAATAACATGAAGAACATAAGAAAAAAATAACTAAAAATGAAAAGAGAAGGGTTAGAACACGAACTCATCAAGGTTACTAGGGCGCTGGGATGGTGACGGAGGTGGCAATTGAACGCCTTGAGCCTCAAAGTATAGATGAATATGATGTATATCTTAGCTCTAGCGTTGTTGTGTGCGGGCCATTTCCTTCATCATCCTAGAGTTTTCTACAAGTGTGTCTGTGAGTGTTTTGGTGTTTTCAGAGATTGTAGCGAGCACCTTCTTCCAACTAGGTTTTTCTTCTTCCTCCTCCTCTTCGAACTCCTCGCTGGTTGAGTCCTCTTCTTGTTGCTAAGGCATTGAGCTTGAACTTGCTGCCCTGCCCTAGTCTTCATATGGGATTTGGCACTAATATCCTGAAGTTCCACATTGTAGGACTTCAAGATTTCAGCTCGCCACAAGTGATGAAGGTTCATAAACTTAGGACTATAGACAATGAGTCCATTGCGATTGACATCGTGATTATCATTAATGGTTGACACCAAGTAACTGATAGTTGTGCATTAGTCTATGTTTTTCTAATAGTTGATTAGTGTTGTATTTTAGGATTCATTTTGTATGTTTTCATTTAGTTTGATCTTTATTATTGTTCTTTTATGTTTGATGTTAATTTAGGGTAAGAATTGATCATTTTTTATGTAGGAATGACAATTAAGCAACTTAGAGATTGAGCTAAAGATTAAAGAGGAGAAGAGAAGAGAAACTTTCTGTTGCAAGATCCCACGATCGTGGGAATCATGCTAACTCCTACAATCATGGGATGTTTTATCCAAAAAACTATGCAGGTTCCAATTAAACTTTAGGTTTTCTAGACTATATAATATATTAAACCTCCATAGTTGAATAAGGATGAAAACCCTCTGTATAGAAGAGCATCCTTAAGTGAAAAATACATGTTTTGAGTCTTGAGGAAGGTGGAGATTCAAGGATTATCAACAACAATTGGGAAAATAGCACATTAACACCAAAAATTCTAGATTTTGGCAAAGAAGAGAAGGAGTTTTGTTTATTTAAAATTTCTGTGTTTTTATCTCTTCTAGTCTTTGTAAGATGGAATATTTAAATGTTGGTGATGTTATAGAGACCATGAGTGGCTAATTTGTTTTTAGGGATTGCTTTTGAACTATCTTGTTAAACTCCTATTTTATTGAATTGAATGAAAGATGTCTTTGATAATTGTTGATTATATTCATATACCTTACAATAAATTAAGAGATTGAGTTGAGTTATTTGTGTAGGATTGTACAACGAGAGTTAGAAACCTATAGACTTACATTTATCACGTTAATTGATTAGTTATAGGAGAGATCTCGACTAATTCAATTGATCACCAATAGGATAGCTTAATAACTAGTTATATTGGTGGAGTGATTGGGTAGATTGAGAGATCACTTAATCAACTTCATTTAATTTGATTAGAGACAATTAATTACACCTTGAGAGAGGGTAGTTAATACAATTGGACATCTTAGGTGAGACACATTTCGATTAATAAAATAGGAGGGAGACATAATAGGGAGAAAGTGTTCTCTAGTCATTAAAACCTTGAATTCTAATTTTTGGCATTTTGGTATTGTCAATTATTCTTTGTTAGTAATTTAATTTCAATTTAATTTTCTAGTTTATTTTCATTAAACAATTTCGTTTCTTAAACAAAGTGTAATCTGAATTAAGTGGTATCTAGGATTCAATCCCTGTGAGATCGATATCTGCTTTCTAACTACAAGTCACAACCTGTATACTTGTGATTTTTAAGCGCAAAACTAGTAGACTGTTTTACAAAATCATTAAACAAGTTTTTGGTGTCATTGTCAAAGATTAATTGTTTAGCATCTTGCTTAATTTAGATTACTTTGATTTGAGAATTTTTTTATAATTTTCCTTGTGTATTTGCAGGTGCATGAACACAAGGAGTACGTGAAGAGAGACAAAAGTTAGTGAATACAAGTTTCCCGATATCAAAAGATAAGAAAGAGAGTTAAGGAGAGTGAAGTAAAAAAATCTTACACAAAGAAATATGGCTAAAGAAGGAGAGCAAAGAGGAGCTGAGAGGACACTGATGGACTTCATGAGGCCAGGATTCAGTCCTTAAGGAGTTGCACGGCCGGTGGTTCAAGCCAACAATTTCAAGATAAAGCCAGCACTCCTCAACGTATTGCATAATAGTGTGAAATTCTATAGGCTATCTAACGAGTATCCGAATGCCACATTGCCAATTTTTTGGAGATTTGCGACACTTTTCCTTTCAACGGAATGTTTGATGATGAAGTAAAGTTAAGATTGTTTTCTTTCATGTTGAAAGATCGGGCAAAGGCGTGGTATAACTCACTGAATTCAGGGCAGATCAGCACTTGGGAGCAGCTAGCCTAAGCATTCCTCGCAAAGTACTTTCTGTTGACCAAGGCGACGAGGATCATCAAAGAGATCACAAATTTCTAGCAGAACGATGGGGAATCTCTCTATGAAGCTTGGGAGAGATTTAAAGAATTAAAGGGAAGTTGTCCCCACTACAACCTTCTGACGGAGTTCCTGCTGCATACGTTTTATAGTAGCATGAATCCAAGCACAAGAGGAACTATAGATGCAGCCACAGGAGGTTTATTGATGAGGAAGACTGTTGATGCAGCTTATGACCTTTTGGAGGAGTTGGCGAGCAACAGTTGCATGTGGTCAAGCGAGAGGAGTAGACAGGGGCTGAAGGAGTAAAAAGGTATGATTCCTATTGACTCTGTTACTACTTTGCATGCATAGATTACTGCTTTTATGAAGTAGTTGAACAATATGCAAGGAGCATTTTCCTCTATAGCTAAGGCGATGCAAGTACAATGTGAACTGTGTAGATAAAACAACCATGGCTCATCTTAGTGTTTTCTATTGGGAGCTGGTAGTAAAGAACAGTTAAATTACCTGGGCCAGCCACAAAAAGGTAATAACCTGTACTCAAATACTTATAATTTGGGATGGAAAAACCACCCGATTTTTTTATGGAGTACTAATAATGCAGGTGGTCAAGCGAGACCCCAAGGACCTCCGAGATTTTAGCAAGATTGAATTGGATCTATAGAAAGAAAAATGGACAAGATGATGGACATTTTGGATTCCAAACTGGAGCATCTCAATAAGAGAATCAGAAAAGGATGTTTGCCAGCTAGAAGGAAAGTCAGAAGAGGATGAAAGCAAAGTTTGACCATATTATGAAGAATCATGCCTCATCCATCCATAATTTGGAGGTTCAGGAAGGTCAACCTGGTAATGCTTTATCTTCTAAAAATGTAGGTAGTCTACTGAGCAATACCAAAGTCAATATGAAGGAATATATTATGGCCATCACTTGGAAAGAGGAAAAGGAAAGTGAATATAAGAAGAAAGACGGAGACAAGAGAGAAGGGCAAATAGTTTTGGAAGCCCTTCCAAGTGAGCTAATAAGTGAGCCGATCAAGTAGCCTCAACCTGGGATTCCATATCCTATCTTTGCTCAGAGAAAGTTAAGTTGAAATAGAGCAATGAAGAATTTTAAGGAGGTTGAGTCAAACAAGATTAAGGATATAACGAATGAACTACAAACAAAGCTCATGTTTAAGGAACCGGTCAAGAAAAAGGCGAAGGGGCATATGTCGGAAGGAAATCGTGGAAACCCCTATGGTTCTTAGACGACCATTCCTGCCTACTTCTCGCTCGACCATTGACGGTGATGGGGGTGAACTAACACAGAGAGTAGGAAAGGAGCAATTAACCTTCAAGGTGTTAAAGAAAGACTATCGTTCTCCTTTACCCCCAACAGATATCAAGGAACCTAAACCCCGAGGAGAATGAGAAGATATTAAGGATCTTGGGAATGCGTTCTGAAAGAAAAGATCGCATAGGACAAGGCGAAGGATGAAAAACCACAAGAAAGGTGGAATCCATACCAGGATAGCTTATTAGTAGAGTTTGAGATCAGCTTTTGCATTACCATTGTACCAGTCATTTGAACAGCCTTAAGCAAAAAGGAGAGTTGAGATACCAACGTTAAAAGAAGTGCTGCATGGGAGGCAACCCATGGAATTCTACTTTCTTTTTATTGTTTTTTTCCACTTGTTTGTTTGATTTATTTGGGTATGATTAGGTTTGATTTTAAGTTTGATTGGTATTTATTTGGATTTTGTGTGAATTTCCACTTGTTTTCTATTCAAAATTTTTTGTTGGCAATGTTAATTTGATGTGTTTGTAGGCTGTGGGATCATTGAGAATGCATGCTAGGCTTGGAAAAAGGTCTAGAAGTGAGAAATTTCACCAACCTACAATCGTGGGAATTGCAGCGAGTCCCACAACCGTAAGAAATCTCTCCAGAAAGTTTCTAGAGAGTAATCCCACAATCATAGGAATGTATGATAAGAGTATTCCCATGATCGTGGGAATATCATCCAAGGGAAATTTAAAATTTCCTCCCCTCTTCTTCCTTCATTCACTCTTAAAATTTTCACACACTCTCTCTCTAACCTACGAAAATCGACTATCACACTCTTTAAAAATTCTTCATCTTCCTTTAGATTCTTGGTATTTTCTTCATCTCTTTTCATAAATCTTTCAATCCTTTACTCTTATCATACATTAATCATCCACAAATACAAGGATTTTATGAGATTTGTTCCCTCTCTTTAAAAAATGAATTAATCTCCCTTTCCCTTATTTTTGTAGGTTTTTTTTCCTTCCAATGGCACCAAAGAAGATGGCAACTCAGAAACCAACCGATGAATTATGCCTTCAAGTCGTCAATGAAGGTAAACCTAATTTGGCGGCAACTTTTCATATCCCATTCCTAATTTATTCGTAGGAAGAAGTTATGCATTTTTGAGACCTTAGAGATAGGGAATTAATCACTCCTTGTTACTTTGATTTTGAATTATTAGAAACCATAGGAGTGAGGCAAAATTTAGAGCAATTTGCTGCAAGCATAGGTTGGAATAGATTCATTCATTGTCATGTGCCTATTTACCCTATGACGACCATAGAGTTTTCACTACAGTATGACCCTAAATGGATGCATTTTGGTTTAGGTTAGCTGGTGATGTTCATAAACTCGATTATCAAGTCATTCGTGTGATTTTTGATTTATTAAATACAAAAATTCTAGATGATCACGATGACTTTGATGTAGATAATTACTGGAATACTCTAACGGGTGAACCAAATTTTGATTCTCATAATGCACCAAATATTTTAATCCGTAGTGTCGAGCATTTACTCTTGCATAAATTTATATGCTTAACAGAGTTTAACAAAACTAAAAGTAATAAATGCTCGGCCAAAGAACTTTTCTTCATGTGGTCTCATATTGTTACTGCTTTGGCTTTATTTTATAACTTTAATATGGATAATGTGCATTCAACTCAATATGATATGTTTAACATATCCTATTTGAGGTGCTCTGAGATTTTGGAGCTCCATTCTATGGAACTATGAAATCCTCATACGTGCACTGCAGTGAAGAATAGGAAGGGCAAGGATACAGTTGCTTCCCGACTCTCCACATCCCAAGCAGTCTCGGAGCTAAAAAAAGAAGCAGTGGAGGAGGAACCAAGTACACTAGTGGAGGTTGACATATTTTAACAAATCATCGACCAGATGACCTCTAATCAGTTGCAAATGACATTGCAAATTAATGAGCTCGACACCCAGATGCAGCAAGTCCACAAGGAGCAACGGTACTTGAAGAATAAATTCCTTAAGTTCTTTCATAGGAATAATTTTGAAGCTCCTTCGCCAACACCGTCGCCACCGTAATCCCCTTAAGCTTTTCTTACCCTAAACTTTTAAATTGTGTCTTTTTCTTTTGTTTAATTTCAGTTCATTTTTGTTTGGTTTTATGTCTTTTGTTTGGTTTGCTGTTATTTTTGTTTGGTTTGATTTCTTTGGTTTGTTTGGTTTTATGTCTTTTATTTGGTTTGGTTTCTTTTGTTTGGTTTTCTATCATTTTTGTTTGGTTTGATGTCATTTTCTTATTTTGTGGTTATAAAGCTCTGCGGAAGAGAAAAATGTACTAGTGGAGTATTATAAAGCTCTACAAAATGGCACCTCTATGATTATATAGAAATCAAAGATATCTTAGCTGAAAGAGGTTAATAAAAACACCTCTTTCATAAAATGATTTTCATTAGAAAGGATCTTTATAGAACATTGTCACTCACAAGGAATAATAATAGAACGATAGCTTAAACTTAAGAAGATTTGAATTAAGAAGCTTTTGACTATTCCAGAATTTCTTTAGGATCATAATTAAATGTATCCTCTTCCATTGGTTTCATCATTTTATCCATTATTAAGCACATTACTGAAGCTAAATATGAATTCCTAATCCAATCATTTAGTGCTAATGATGTCAGTAAAGTGGTTTTTGAGTTAAAACTAGGTAAGTCCCCAACCTTAGATGGTTTAAATGCATTACTTTTCTCATAAATCTTATAACCTCATTAAAGATTTTATAATAGAATTTTTCTTTAAATTCCTTAGAATTGGCAAAATGTTGAAGAAGATTAATAAAATATATATTTAACTTATTCTAAATATCCTTAAACTAAAACATTTTTTAAAGATTTTTGGTCTATCATATATTGTAACACCCTTTACAAAATAATTGTCAAACTCATTGCTTCTAGATTAAACGTTATACTGAAACATCTCATTAGTGACACCTAAGGTGTTTTATTGCTAAAAGATTTATTGGGTATAACGTACTCTTGACATAAGAACTTTTCAAGGGATATAGGAGGAATAATTCAAACAAGAATTGTGAAATTAAAGAGGAGAATACATTTGACTCTATCTATTGGAATACATTATAGGCATTTATTTTTCCTCCAAACTTTCATTAGTTGGATTAATTAATGCATTTCAATAACTTCTTTCAAAGTTATTACAAAAAGAGAACCAATAAGATTGTTAAAGGTGGGAAAGGATTGAAACAAGGGGACCCCATCAGCACTTTCTCTTTATCCTCTATATGGAATTGTTCTCTAAGCTCTAACTCAATCTATAAGGCAAGATAAATGATATATTTTAAGTGTAAGATATTGAAAATATCTAGCCTTACATTTGCATATGACCTTTGGTTATTATCCTAAGTAAATGATAAGAGTTGTAATATTCACCTAAAATTGATATCACTTTAAGATGCTATATGAGAAATAGTGAGATAAAGAGGTCTACTCAAAGCATTATTTGAAATTTACAAGTAAGTCTTACTACTTATATTTTTGTTTCAATTTAACCTTACCTTAATATGTCCTAAGGTTGTATTTGATTTACTTTATGTATAGTTAATGCATTTGTTACTTACCTTTCTATAAAAAAAGTTTATTATAACTTGGATGATAACAATATATAAGTTGATGTTGGGGCTATCCTGTTAAGTCAAGAAGACTTCACTTCTTCTATTGATTTTGATGAAAGTCAAATAATAATAATAAAAGAAGTGTGTGAACTGTTTTGATGAGTTTGATAAGTGCGCAGATAAATGTAAGTAGCACAAATCATCAAATCAAGATGATATTCAAGAGCTGACTAAGACAAAGTGTAAGACGGACAAGACGAAGTCACATATCCAAGACGAAGTCACATGTCTAAGACGAAGTCATAAGACGAAGCATACAAATCAAATCAAGATGATATAATTGAAGAATAATCTACAACGTCAGTTAGTTAGTTAGTTGGAGTTGGTTATAGGACTCAACTAATAACTAATCTCTGAAGATTCTACAAACAGTTTTCTCAAGAAGGCCGTTGGAGAATTAGACTATAAATAACAGTTGTAGTCATAGACAAAACAACTTACAACTCTCAACTCTTTACTCACATGAAATAATTATGTGATCAAGTGAGTATACTGTAAAAATATCCTTATTAAAAAGAAGGAAGAAGAGAGATCAAGAACACCTGTAACGTGAGTTTAGAAAACCAAACAATATCTTTTCAAGTGAAAGGGAAGGCAAGAGCATAAAGAGGCTAAGATAGCAGAAAGAATACTTTATGAAAGGGACCTGAAGAGGCTCTGGAAGTGAGAAATAATACTTGTAAAGTTGCAAGAGATAGTGAAATCTCAGATAAACTCTGAAGACTGGACGTAGCCCAAAGGTTAAAGGTGAACCAGTATAAATCATGGTGTCATATTCTCTAACCCTTATCTCTTTAATTTCTTGTTGTTTAAAGAATAGATACTATTTTCATTTTTGTATTACTCAAAGAAAATAAGTGCGTTGTTTTGTAATTGTCTGAATCATTTAAGAAAATCAAAAAGTTTTTTAAAGATTACTATCTTAGACAATTTAACACAATTAAACCCCCCTTCTTGTGTATTTTACATATTATACGTGATTTCTATAATAAATAGTGATTTACTTCAGTTGGTATCAGAGCAAAGTTTCTAAGAAACACTGTTACAAAGCAAGGAGAAAGATCTATGGCTGAATCACATATTTTTATAACTGAAGGTGCCTCAGTCACAAGACCTCTTGCATTCAATGGTGAAGACTATCATTATTGGAAAGATAGAATGCAGCTCTTCATAGAATCCACACAAATTGATCTTTGGGATATCATTGAAAGTGGTCCATATATTCCAACAGACTATGAAAGGAAAAGCATCTCTCGTGACCAATGGTCAGCTGATCAGAAAGCTCGTGCTCAATTAAATTCAAAGGACAAGTTGTTTTTAAGTTGTGCTCTAAGCAGAAGTGAATATGATAAGGTTCATGGATGTGAATCTATAAAGGAAATATGAGACACATTATCCATTGCACATGAAGGCACAAACTAGGTGAAAGAATCCAAGATTGGTATTCTTGTTCATCAGTATGAGCTGTTCAAG